>LR137636.1:4434-37804 GCA_900659605.1 Tisbe holothuriae | reverse complement strand
GGCTGCCCCCACAATCCTTCAGACAACACTCAGGCTAAACAGGCAGGCAGGACGGGACATCTTCGTTTCTAGCTTGTAAGTACCATTTCTCTGCGCACAACAAAATGGGTAAGCTTCTCTTTTCTCCTGAGTCTCTCTGCCAGCCGGTCGGCGGAACGGGTGGATGAGTCAGGAAACGAGCAAGAAATCAAGATGGATGCCCCCATGACCCGTTTTGAAATCGACTTCAATTAAATGGTATTGCACCCAATCTATAGTAGTAGTATATTACATATCGATGGTATGTTATCATTCATTTTGATACAATTTTTTAGAATGTTTAAGCTTACCCAATTTGCAAAGTTAATAAGATAAACTTACATAAAATACTAAATTATTAATATTAATATTTTTAATTTAAAAAAAGAAACACTTCTACTCTTGCTTGAAAATTTATGATCCCATGATTCTCTCCTTCTTCTTGTGAGGGGACGCCGACGGCTGGCAGCAGCAGGATGCGAGGGAGGACAATTTGTAAAAGTTATGAAACTATTACTGATTTATTCGGCTAATCCGTCCACGCATTTCTTTTAATTATATTAGAAGAACAAATGTATGGGTATGAACGCAGTAAAGTTACACAATATTAAGCATTCTTTTGTGAATAATAATGCTCAAATACTGCAATTATACCCATTTGGCACTCGATTTCCTTCCGCTCGTTTCGTCCCTTTTCGACCCCAGCGGCATCAGCAACAAAAAAAGAAAAGCAACCGACTGGGCCGCCGCAGAGCAGGCGATTATTCCGAAAACACCGACTAATTATCGCCCTCATTAAGTGATTACAGCAGCTTTAATGTCTTCCTCGTCGTCCCTTTACGGCGGGTCGACCGCGGCGTCGGCCGCAGGTGCGGTCGCCGCGGCAAATGCCGCAGCCGCGGGCACAAGCATGCACGCAAACAGGGCTAACAACGGGCAGGAGAGGTGAGGCATTGCTAGGCTTATAAATGGACAGTTAAAACTATAATGGTTCCTATTTCAGAGGCAACTCTGCCCACATGTACCGCCTTGGCGACTACGTTTACTTTGAGAACTCCAGCTCCGGCCACTACGCCATCAGGAGGATCGAGGAACTCACAAAGACAGCCACGGGGGCAGTCGAGGCACGGTAAGAAGACTAGACAAGGACCTCAAGTAGTGTCATAAGTAAGTGCTTGTCCATTTCCAGGGTGATGTGCTTCTTCCGCCGCTCCGAGCTGTCCCCGACTCTGCTATCCCAAGCTGATAAACATCACTGGGGCGACTCCAACTTCGATTCCACCGATCCAGACTCTGACGACGAGGACAATGTTCTCAAGGAGAAGGAAGACAGGAGGCAGTTCAAGCTCAGAGAGGTACGTTAGACTGGACCCAAGGAGTAATAAAAAATAATAAACCTCTATTCTGTTCTAGGTGTTCCTGTCGCGCCAGGTTGAGACCCTTCCAGCCACTCTCATCCGCGGCAAGTGCTCCGTGACCCTCCTGTCCGAGGTGGAGACGGTCGAGTCGTACACCGGTCGGGAGGACGCCTTCTTCTACGCGCTCGTCTACGACCCGCACCAGAAGACGCTCGTCGCCGACCGGGGCGAGATCAGGATCGGATCCGCGTACCAGGCCACCGTGCCGGCCATGCTCAAGGAGGACGAGGAGTACGACAGGGACGAGAAGGTGTTGGAAACGTTCCAGTGGGATCCGCAGAACGACCTGACTAAGGATGATATTGAAAAGTTCCTCATCATCTCGCGGTCGGTGGGGACATTTGCGCGAGCACTAGACTGCTCCAGCTCGGTGAAACAGCCATCGTTGCACATGTCCGCCGCTGCCGCTTCCAGAGACGTGACCCTCTTCCACGCCTATGATCTGCTGCACAAGTTTGAATACAAGCTGGAGAACGCCATGAAGAATCTGGTGCCTAACTCCGGCCCCATCCTGTGCCGGGATGAGATGGAGGACTGGTCCGCGTCCGAGGCCAACCTGTTCGAGGAGGCGATGGAGAAGTACGGCAAGGAGTTCAACGACATCAAGAAAGACTTCCTTCCCTGGAAGACCATGAAGAACATCATCGAGTACTTCTTCATGTGGAAGACCACGGATCGCTACGTGCAGCAGAAGCGGCTCAAGGCCATTGAGAACGAGAGCAAGCTGAAGCAGGTCTACGTGCCCGCGTACACTAACAAGACGTCCAGGCTGACCGGCTCCAACGGCGAGGTCATCCTCCGTGGCAAGGATTGTGACGCATACCCCAACCTGCCAAAGTACAGCTGGACTGCGTACAAAAAGTACGGCAAGTTCGTGTCTGCCGTCATGACGGACGACGCATTTATCCTAGACAAGAGCGCGTATCCCAATATGACAGCGGCGAGGCTCGCACAGCTCAGGCCTGGGCTCATTATCGAGCCGGGAAGCCCCGTCAAGGCAGCTGGAAGTGGTGGAAAGACAAGAGCGGCGTTCTACCTGCGCACTACACCGATCTCCCGTGCTGCCAGGCGTCTGTGCGGTTCCGTAGCAAGGCTGCGTCATGCCGCACGTAAGCCTGGTAAGCTGGTCGACATGAAGGCCATTAAGGCTGAAGTGCAGCCCAAACTGGTCAAGATGAACGCCAAGAAGATCCGCCAGTTGAACTCGTTCAGCGATCGCAAGCGTTCCGACATGGAGGCCGTGGTGAAGGGACTGGGACAGACCGAGATCGCTGAGCAGCAGTGGCTCATTCTCACCAAGAAGGAGGACCTTCCCCAGCCAGAGAAGCAGTTCTTCCCCAGACCGGCAAAGCGCCCCGATGGCTCGTACATCTACGAACGCCTGGATGCCGCCGCACCCGCAGCAGTGGCTGGCCCCCGCGGTGGCGCACATGCGCAGCTGTACAAGAAGCGCGCGTTTGAGGAGACCACCGTGACTGCCACTAGCAGCAGTGCAGCTGCTGGGCAGAGCGTGGCTAAGGTGGCGAGGCAAGACCTCTGCGGCCGGGGACACATCCCGAACATGGTCCAGCCCAAGGGGAGGATAGCCACAATCGCGCGCACCGGTGGCGGTAACAGACCCATCAGGAGGGTAAGTTATATATTCTGCCCTGAGCAAATAACCGCAGCTTAACATTGACATTGTTTCAGATCATTTCTTGGATGGATGCCCCTGATGATGTCTTCTACAAAGCCACTGCCAAGACGAAGCGCCTGCGGAAGCGCATTCCGGTCGTCACACTGCGCAGGGCTGCCAGGAAGCCGTTCAAGAAAACGCTCACTTTGCCCAGCCATTAAGGCGGATTGAGAATATGCCAGACCCAGTATATATTTTTCTCGTTTAGAATAGTGAACTAGTACCTTTTTTGTTGTACAGTTGATAAACAAAAGCTCTGTGTTTTAGAATCTCTGGGGAGTAGTTTTAACCCAAGAGTTTCCTGAATAATGCCGTGAATTCGAGACGGAAAGATGTCTCGAATTTTATAATACATAATAGATTTCAAGGATCTTTTAAGAGCCAAACTCTCGCAATTCCTGTACGCCGATGATGAGCATGGATAAATATAACAGAATGTTAATAAAACACAGCACGTGGTCCACATATATTGGCTAAGTATAAACTAATTGGGCTTTAATAACGGTGGGAGTAAACGGCATATATTATTTATAATAAAATTGCAAAACTGACATATTAATTATTAAATAACTTGGTAAGCGTTTATAACGTAATTCTCGTAATAAATTATAATTATAATACCAATTAATTGACAACTTCGTTAACCATTCACTCTTCCTCTTCACTATTATCCCCGAGAATCCTCCTCTCCTCTTCCTGCCTTTGTCTTGCTCGATCAGATCGCTCGGCATCAGCCGCATCGTCCCCACCACCATCTCGTCGCATCGCGCGCGCCTTCCGCTCCACCTTCAAGAAGGCGGCCGATCCAAACACGCACAGCACAGCCATGATGCCCAGCTGCCAGCGGAGGGTCAACGCCTTGGAGTAGCCGAAGGCAAGAGCGGCGGATGTGCTCTGGACGAATTTGTACAGGGCAAACACTGGGGAAGAGTCCTAAAATAGATTCGTGTTAATAATATCTCAGTGAAAAGACTACACAGTGTGCAACTTACATGCTCGTATACGCTCCCCAGGATTGACATGATCTGGGTGTTGTAGCAAGCATCTCCGAAGCCGAGTAGGAAGCTACAGAGGATGGCGAGGAACGCACTAGGTCCGATGTAGGTTATCTGCGGACCTATAATAGATTCGTGAATACTTTTAATTTTATAATGGAACACTTGAGTAATTACCGGTTCCTTCAATCGGCGCTCTATCCGGAATATTCATAAATATCACCGCGAAGGCGGCCAGATGCACCGCCAACCCAAGAGCCACCACCGGCGCGCGACCCCGCCGAACAATGACCTTGCCCCCAATGCCGAAGAGCAGCCCTCCGCAGATCTCGCCCAGCCCGATGAAGATGCCGTGCAGGCCGACGAGGCTCTTGGCGTCAGAGCCAAAGCCGGACGTGTTGCCCACGCAGGTGCCGTACACGCCGGACCAGAAGGTCAGCTCAAGGCCGGTGTAGAAAAATGTGATACTAAGGAAAAGATTAAAAAAGAGTCAAATTTATGAGCATGCTCTGAATTTGATTTAAAAAAGGGGACTTGGTAGGTCCTGTGCGAGTCTTATTTGTACCTTAGTAGCATCATCTCCTTTGTCCAGAAATACCTCCACGCCTTCTTGAGCGCCACCGCCGCCGTGTCGGCCACCTGATTATTCTGCTGCGCGTTCTGCCACGGCGTAGGCCTCAGCAGCAGCATGAGCCCCACCCCGGTGGCGCACACCGCGCTCAGCACGACGACGGTGAGCGTTCGCGCGGCGGTGCTGATGTCGGTGAGCCCGCGGAATTGGAAGAACACGAAGGCGTTGCCGAGGAGGAGGGAGGCGTTCATCATGGCCCAGAAGATGCCGGAGTTTCTAAATAAATACATTAGTTATAAATACTTAAGTAATGCGTAATAGTGAGTAAATCTAACCTGGTCATTGTATCTTGTGAAGAGTTTATGGTAAGAAAGTTTCCCTGTGCTGTCCATATGATTGCAGCTCCGAAGCCCAGGAAGGCGGATGATGAGTAAAGAAGAATCGCATTTGGGTAAATAAACTGCAATATAAAGTCATAATTATTAGTTAAAGACTAAAGACACAAGAGTTTAGTTAAAATTATACCTGCACAATGTAAAATAGGTACACAAGCCCTCCCAGGAATAGCGTTGGCCTTGGCCCAAGCAGGGCAACCACTGAGGGTGCCACCCAGTTGCATGTGGCGAACAGGGTGTAGACGAGAGCTAAGGAAGTGTATCCAGACGCCTAGAAAACAACAACTTAAACTTATGTCATCTAACAATGTTAAAAGTGGTCTACGTGAAATCCAGGCACGTATCCTGTGGAATTCGGGTTGGCGGCTGAATTTAGTATCGTGGTCTGCACATTGCCCATGGTCTGGAACGCGGTGAAGGCGAGCATAAACGCCAAGCCCAGAAGGAACACGTTCAAGTTCTTGGTCCTGTTGATGTCCATGGTGCTGCCGCTTGGGCTGGACGGCCGTGATGACGGGCTGGCGAGCATAGTCACGGCCTGGATTAAGTTGTTGTAAAGGCTACGGAGCGGCCATGGCATGTTTCAACCTTTAAACTGTGTTAAATTTGCACTTGTGCCGCAACTCTCGCATATTTTTCTTCTTGTCGCATCACCGAATTATTTTCCTTCAAAGTAGGTGGATTTTCTAATTTTATCTTTCAGGCTGAGTTTGTAGCTCAGCTGTCAACAGCGGCCAGTAGAAAATCACGAAACCTTAGTCCAAAACAAACACACTTGCCTGAAAATTTACATTGGCCTTGTCCGCGGCCTTGCCCTGCTACTCCCCCAGCATGATCCCCTACTCCTGTCTGGCCATCTCCACAGCAAGGCCACTCTTACGGCACCTACCTTCAAGACTCAGCCGGACACACATCCTCCTGCCCACAACGGCAATAAAGCCAGCATTCCGCCCCATCGCCACCAGCAACCACCTCCGACAGGATGAGGATGACCTCGCCAAGAAGCGCCTCAGCCCGAAGCTGCTTCAGAAGGATAATGTTGTGACGGTGCCGAACCTGCTGTGTGTGAGTCGGATTGCGCTGGCGCCGTATGTGGCGCATCTCATTGCAAACGGCAGCTTCGAGTGGGCGTTGGGGATATTTGCGTATGCCGCTGCAACGGATTGCGTAAGTACTAAGTACTGACAGTATATGCTGTCAACTATATCCAGCAGTGAGCTCACAAAACTTACTTTACTACCGTGCTTTCTCTAAATGTCATGCTATTTTTTTTTACAGCTTGACGGATACATAGCCCGTAACTTTGTCGGCCAGGCTTCCATGTTGGGCTCCTTTCTCGACCCCCTTGCAGACAAGATCCTCGTGGCGACACTCTTCCTCAGCCTCACCTACGCCAACCAGATCCCGGCCGCGCTCACGAGCTTGGTCGTGTCAAGGGACGTGCTTCTCATATACGCAGGATTCTACATTCGATATATGAGCGTGGAACCACCGGTAGTAATTATTAGAACCATGTTAGCAATTCATTACGTTAATGCAAAGATTCATCTTTCAGTTTACGTTCAAGAAGTACTTTGACATGTCGCTACCGTCTGCCCAGGTGAACCCTACCACCATTAGCAAGGTCAACACCATGGTGCAGCTCGTGCTGTTAGGCACAGCCATGGCAGCGCCGATCTGGGGGTTTCAAGGACACCAGGCATTCTATGCGCTGTGGTAAGTTTGCATAAAATTAAAAAAAAATATAATCCAGGCTTAAAATGACGGAACATATTGTGTTATTATTATTTTCAGTGGCTTAACTGCGACCACCACTTTCCTTTCCGCCGTCAGCTATGCCTTCCAGAAGAACACGTACTCATTCAAGCACCGCGCTTACGACCACCAGTTTGGCAAGAAGCTCACGGCATTCGCCGTGTTCATAGCGTTCAACGTGGCATTCGTGTATCTGTTCCCTACGCAGGAAATCAGTCTTGACAAAAGCAAGGAATCTTAAGAAACCAATTAATACATAAAAGTTATAATAAATATATGGAAGGAAAGTCATAATTTCGTTTTGAGATGTATATTTTAGAATGAAGTCAAATACTCTTTCCATTGCACTGATATGGGGGTTTAAGTTTAACAGAATGCGATATTAAATATAAATACATGAGAAATGCATTCAAAATGTTTCCATTGACTGGTGGAATGTATGATAACATCAATAACAGGTTCAGTCATGCGCCATAACAAAATTCCAATACAACCTCAGCCACCCGCAGGTCAACCCCATCGCACAGTAGACAGAATACAACAACAATGGCAAGAACGGGAGGTCTCCGCCACCCTTCCAGTTCGGGAACACCACGGTCTCGAACACAAACAACCCTACCAGTCCACACATGTACAACACTTCCAGTGAATGTAGCACTCGCTGTAATCGGTAGTAGGATTTGAGCCAATGCGCGGTGAGCAGGAATGATGTGACTAAGAGTGCTGCCTTGAGAACGGCTTCCTCTGGCCGGAAGAGGAGTGGGAGGAGGGAGGCGTGGCCGGTGGTGGAGAGCAAGAGGAGCGTGTTGGCGTCGGAGCGGCAGAGGAAGGAGGAGACGAGCAGCGGGATGAGGACGAGGAGGATTGCCTTCTCATGGACATGCCTGGAATTTGAAACGGTTAAAAGTTTGTCCCTGTAGCAATATCTTTTTATTCTTACCATCCAAACATGAACGATCCAAAGCTACACAACGCCACAGCCCTGACGAGCTGCACAGCACTGCTGCCCTCGCCTCGTTGTCTCTCTCTACACGCCTGCCACAACCGCCACAACGCCGGAAGCATCGACAGCAAAGCCAGCACAAACGTGGCAGACGGAGCTACCGACGGCAGAAGGCTGTGCTCAAACTCTTGCACCAAGCCACCCGTCATGGATGCGCCCGATGCATTGGGAACAGCGAAGCCAGCGCGCTTCGCCACCATCACGGCGGCTTTGTCCGCGATGTTGTACAACGCCCAGAAGTTTGGCGCCCAGTAAGCGTGACATAATCCGCGTTTGAACGGGAACAGTCGCGAGAAGACGGCGCTAATCTGTCCGTGATATATAAACGGGCCAAACGATGCTGCAAACACGACTCCAACTGTGGCTCCGAGCATGAAAATCCTCTTGATGAATCCTCCGAAGGTGCCCGGAGCCATGCAATATGCTCTGAGCAAGTATACAAAGTACACGGGGGCACAGTAGAGATAGATGTGCTTGAGGTTGAGCAAGACCGCAAATGCAAGGCCTGACGTGATGTAGGAGCCTTGCAGCGCGCTTCCGAGTGAGAGCAAGAGGACTCCGAATAGGAATCCGTTGTATTGGAAGTGCACGTGGTCGACCATGAGCAGCCCCGCGTTGGTAAGGATGAGGTAGGCGAGCTGGAACTCGGTGCTGGTGTCCGTTTTGCGAAGGGCGCGGATGCCATGGTAGCATGAGCGGGCGCCTAATGCTAGGACGAGGTCACCTATAGAAAACATTAGAATTGGTAGGCTGTTTTAACGATACTTTGTGCGTATCCTTAGTTCCTTACCCAGAATAACGGATAGTCGTTGAAACAGCACGGTTTTGTCAGATGCATGCTCCAAATTGGAGACAACGAGCATTTCAGGGTCGAAGAGGACAGCAAAGTGGGACAGCAGATATTCCCACCAGGCAAAGAACGGAGGGTAGTCTGAAATGGATTTAGTAAATAACTTCCCCAGGACATAAAGCATCAGTTACCTAGCGTCCATTGTGATGTTGCCTCCGTGTACCACTCCTTAATCGGCAGCGAGTGCGTGATGGCAAGCCAGTTCCGATGCACCTCAAAGTCCGTTGAGCGGTAGGTCGACTTGGGCAGAAACAGCAGCTTTAGCAAGCTCGTCGCCAACACGGTCCGCCAGAACATTGCCTGAAAAAGAGGTTAAAAGATCAGTTAATTCTTACGGTTAAAAAGCGTCATTATTCTAATTGATTTTTAGGAGTGTATTTAAAAAGTTAAAATTCATCGTGGCCGTTATCTTCCATCACGTCGGCAAATTCATCGACCACTTCAGGCACTTCACCGACCACCACGTTAACATCATCCACGCCATGGAACGGTCCCAGATACACTTCCCTTGCAACCATTGACACCACCAGACAGAACACAAACAAGCCCATATGCCGGGACACCCCCGTCCACAGCTGGTTCGCCACTGTCAGCGCCTTCACCATGCCAGGCTTCACCCCGAACAGCTGCATGGCCATGAGGACGTAGCTGGCCGCGCCTTGAGGTTGCTGACCGGCCGGGGAGGCCATGACCATGGCGACGTGTAGGAGGCTGAGCAGTAGTGCTGGTAGCAGGACGTAGGGTGTGAACTGAAGGAGGAGCCAGGGTGAGAAGAGGCCGAGCAGGATGAATGGGAGCGAGTCTGTCCATGGCCGGGCTGGAGGTGGTTGTGGGGCAGCAGCCGCCCCTGGTTGCCCTGCCCTTCCAGCAGCCAGTTGTGCTAGTAAATCAGGGTTGAAAGGAGTCGTCCCGTCCCCAAGCAGTGCCTGTAGCCCCGCATTGGGCCCTAACTGCCCCATGGGCCTGCGCGGCCGGGCCTCTTCCGGGTACGGTGGCAGCGGCGGATCATCGTCTGTCTCTCTTGTAAAGCACCCCGCTGCCTCTGTGACCTCTTCCGCCTCCTCCTCCTCCTCCTCCTCTTCCACGGTGGGCACCTCTACCTCTGCCAGTGCTTTTGGGTCGGCCACCTTGGTCTCCTTGACCTCTTCCAGATCCTTCTTTCCTGTGACGAGGTCCATCCGGTTGTCGGTGTTGGCGAGGATGCGGCGGCGGCGGAGCTCGCGGCGGAGGGCGGCCTGGGATAGAGGAGGATCCTCGGACATGATCAGACCACTGTGGTAACTATTATTCTAATGGGATACCACTGTGCTTTGGCGTCTCGTTGGCACTTTGAGATTTCTCCTTTTTCCAGGCAATTCCAGCCTCAAATTGTTTTATTAATTTTCATTGCCGAGAAAATTTAAAGGGAGGACATTCGACTTTAGAGATCGGAATAATTTTTCATTTAAAACAGTACTTTCACTACTTTTCTTTGTGTATTTTGTTGTCAATATTCCAAGCGTACCAGTTTTATAATCATGTTGCTGCTGTTTTAAATGGTAAGAAGTAGAAGTATTACATCTTTAATCCGGGTTAAATGTCAACCATTAATGATTTTAATAACTTTTGTCCCCTATTTTGTCGTCCCTTCTCCTCAGCTTCAGCTGTCGAATGCAATTTAATCATAACAACGTTCCCACAGCGAACAGAAGTGAAACTTTTAATTCCAGTTAATTAAGTTTCATTATCTTATTAAGAGGTTCGTTTCCACGATGCCCAAGGCCGAGAAAGGATCGATCAAATGGCTCGCCAACAAGATGAAGTCCAAGGGACTTCAGAAGCTTCGATGGTACTGCCAAATGTGTCAGAAACAGTGCAGGTAAAACAAACGTTATTAACCCTTTATCGGAATTATATTAGTATATTAACTTTCACGTAGTGAAGCCCTCCTAACCGTAAGGCATTAATTCTCACGGTTAACCCCTTTCTTTCTTTCTTTCTTTCTTTCTTTGTTTGTTGCAGAGACGAGAACGGTTTCAAGTGCCACACCCAGAGCGAGGCTCACCAGCGCCAGCTGCTCATCTTCGCCGACAACCCAAACAAGTTCCTCGGAGAATATTCAAACGAGTTCGTCAAAGGATTCATGAATCAGCTCAAGAGGATGCACGGAACAAAGAGGGTCAAGGCAAACAAGGTAAAGATAGTCATTCATTTGCAGCACTTAAATGTATGCTGCTACGTAGAAATAAATGTTATAAAAGTATCTTTTTATCCTTTCAGGTTTACCAAGAATACATTGCCGACAAAGACCACGTCCACATGAACTCCACCCGCTGGACGACGCTCAAGGGATTCGTGCTCATGCTGGGCAAGACGGGCAAGTGCAAGGTGGACGAGACCGACGAGGGATACTACATCGCGTGGATCGACCGAGACCCCGACACCATCGCAAAGCAGGAGCGGAAGAACAAGAAGCACAAGCTGGACCAGGATGACGAGGAGAGGATGGCAGAGTTTCTCAAGCAGCAGGTTGCCCGCGCCAAGGAAGAACTCGGAGACAAGGAGGAGCCCGAGGAGACTGACAAGTACACCGAACTCCAGCGTAACGAGGATGAGAAGCTTCAGCTCCAACTCGGTCTCGGGGAGACTAAGAAGAAGCTGACGGAAGCGCACAAGGCTCTCATCAAAGGCAAGAGCGTGTTCAAGGCTGAGGTGTCCGCGTCCACAAGCGGCATCAAGAAGGAGAAGGACAGCGGCAGCGACTCCAAGCGGAAAATGTCAGCCCTGGAGGAGATCATGGCTGAAGAGCATGCGAAGAAGAAGCGGTTAAAGGAGGAGAAGAAAGCCAACAGCCACGTCAAGGACTACTGGCTACGACCAGATATTATCGTCAAAATCGTGACCAAGAGCCTCGGAGACAAGTTCTACAAACAAAAGGCGTACGTGCAGTCCGTGGAGGACCGCTACGGGGCTGTGGTGGTGCTCATGTCCGACCTCCAGACCAAGGTCAAGCTGGATCAGGATCATGTTGAGACTGTGGTGCCTCAGCCGGGCAAACCGGTCCTGGTCGTGAACGGGGAGTACCGGAAGGAGACCGGGGTGTTGACGGCCATTGATGTTGATAAGTTCGGCGGTCGGGTCAAGTTAGATGTCGATGGGAAGACGGTGTCGCTGCCGTATGAGCATTTTAGCAAGCTGTACCTGCCATCGTCGTGAAAAATTAGTGTGCGCTTAAAACTTTGTAATGTGTGTCTATAAAGAATATACAAGAAAAATTGAAGTAATCCAAATGAAATCTAAGAATGGCTCTGTTTTACAGATGGCGTCCAACGTGTTCGGTTCAAAGAAGTTCATCCCGACCCCGCCTGATAAGGGCTCGTTCCCTCTGGACCACGCTGGCGAGTGCAAGGAGTTCTACCTCAAGTACATGCTCTGTCTTAACGAGAATAATGGGAAGAATACCATGTGCAGGAATGAGGTAAGATGTTGGTTTTAATAATGTATGATAAACCCGTTACTGTTAATTTAATACCTAGAAGCCGGGTTTTGTTTAAACTTTTTTCGGTTAAACGTAGCGATTAGCATGAATTTTTATTAAGCGAAATCGGATTTGCATCACGAGTACACTGAAAAATAATTGAAACAAACCCGGCTTCAGTTGGATTAGTTTGAGTAATAAATTTGAGTTTTCTCACACTGTCTGGAAATATCAGTCATAAGACTTTTGTTTCTTCTTTTCAGAGTAAATCGTACCTCGAGTGTCGAATGGACAACAACCTGATGGCCAAGGAGTCGATGGAGAACCTCGGATACGCAGATTTGGAGAAGCAGAAGAAGAGCTAGTTAAACAGATATACAAGGCAATTGTCCTCAGATTTTGTAGTCCAATAAATCAAATTTCATTCTGACCTGATTAACTGAATCTGCCAAGAGCGGTTATGACTGAATTCTCTTCCGTTGTCAGACTCTTCCTCTGGGCATGTATTCTTGGTGGCAAATATGACCACTACTTACCAGCATCATCAGTATTTGCGAGTAAAAGCAAGTAGGCCGTATAATTTTTCTCATTGTTTTTATTCTTTTTCTCTTTTATCTCCAAATATGTTTTCATCGCCTAGAACACTTTTCTTGTTGCTTTTCTTTTCAGTTGTTGAAAACTTAATTATTTTTGCTTACTTTATCAATTCTCCACAAATACAAAAATGTGCATGTGTGAGGCTAGGCTTGTAAATTTGGTAATGTTTATATGGAAATTAGGGGTTATTTATGTCTTTTATAAATTGCTTTGGGGGATGTTTAAAGTGTGTAAATTTAACAAAAAAAGGGGAAATGATAATATTGCTGGATTTGAAACATAATGGAATGATTAAGCAATTTTGCAATGTGATGGAAAGTCAAATGTCTTGTAATTTTAAATTTCGCCACAAAACCAAACTAGTAGCATGGCATATTTGAAGATTCATGTAAGAGATAGCTTTCCTGATAATAAGTGAATCACTCTAATTATAATCAATAAAAGATTTTTCATGATAGGTAATGTGTTTGGTTCTAAAATCTTTCAAAGTGTGAGACATACTCTGGAATAGATTCTCTTAAAATTTTATAATAAATCCTATGCGTGTTTCATATCTTAATAAGTGTTTTCAGTGGGTGGGTTGATTTAAAATTAAATCATGGAAGACGCTTATTCACAGATTAAGATTGGTTTTGGCATCAAAAACGCTTTTTGAGTGGTAAGTTTTGAGTATTATTGTGGTAAATAATGCTTAAGATTTGTCATTGAGTGACGTTTTTGATGCCCAAGGCTGGATTTAATTGGAGGACTTCAGATGAAACATTCTGAAGCTTTTTAATAAGATGTGTATGTCTCTATATTGAGTTGTGTGGAGTATAATTACCAAGCAGCCAATGGCTGATTAGTAGTCATAGGTGAATGTTTTATGCAGGGGGAGGGATCATAATGATAATTAAACATTACTTAGGGCATTTTAACAAGGAGACAATGCATTAATATAACCATAATTGTGACTAACATGATTAGATATGGTGACATATTTGGAAGCTAGGAAAAATAGTGGGATGTATTCTTTCTTCTTGTCTTTTCTTCAAAATTCCTTCCAAAGTTCTACTCTTCATTCATAAAATTGTTTCTTCTCTCAAGCACCCCTGATATTGTCTTCTAGAAAAATCCACAAACTTCATTGGCAACATTAACAAAACTGCATTCACACTAGATATATATTTGTAAATTCAGTAACAAACAGGAGAGGGGGAGTTTTCAATCATTTACTGCAGGGGGCCAAAGGGGGAATTTTATTAGTAGTATTTTTCTTGCTCATTTTGTGCAACAAACAGTACAAAGAGTGTCTTTAATTTTGTCACTAGATTTTTTTTCCGAATTGAAACATGGACAATAATTTCACTGAACCAGCACTTTAAAAACAAATGTTCACATTTAAAGCATTGAATCATTAACGACTATAATTTTATGGTAATAACACTCACTGCTTGGCAGTTCATTCGTCTATCTTAACACCATAATTGATATGGTTGTGGCACAATAGTCAAAGTCAAATATTATTTCACTTAGTTGCTCCTCATGTTAAAGTTATGAGAGCCCATTATTGTATCCTTATTCATCGTTCCAGTGCAAGAGGACTCCTCCTGAAGGATTGGTACAATACGGATAGTGTGAGGATGAGCGTGAGCCACGTGACCTCCACGTGGGAGCTGCCGCCGCACAGCTTGATCTCAGTTTCCTGCAAGGAATTAATTTTAGATACGGACGGAAAGGAGGGTGTAAATATAATCTTACCTCTGGATGGTAGTTGAAGCAATGCTTCGGCTTCTTTCTAAAGATGTTGTACTTCAACCTCTCACAGTACGCAGTCTCATTTGCCGGCCCATACTCAAACTTCTTCGGCTCAATGCTGATCTTGGTAGAGAAGCATGGGCAGAGCTTGTCGGCCACAATGAGGATCAGGTTGGTGTGCGGAATCAGCTGCACGCTGAACGGCCGCTCACAGTCACTCTCATGACAGTTGGACAGCTTGCCCTTGACTGGCACTGGGTTGCCATGCTCCTTGTTCGGCTTGTACAGCTTGGCATCGTTCAGCTCAAACAGGGTCACCTCCTTGTCGCAGGGCTTGGGCGTGGTCTTGTTGATGTAGGTCATCTTGAGCAGGGGGATGGGGCCGCCATCCTTGACGGAGAACTCCTTCATAAGCGGGTCCTCATCCATACCGTCCTGGTAGTGGCCGTCCTGATAGGGCTCGTCCGCGAACGGGTAGTTGCTGTTGGCGTCGTAGAATGCGTTGTCGTTGCTGCCGTAGTCGGCGGCGTAGTCGTTGTCGCCGATGTTTCCGCCGCCGGAGGGGTAGGCGTACGTCCAGTCGGGGTTCCAGAGGGTGCGGAGCTCCAGGTGGATGATGGTCCACGCGATCTGGGCAATGATGGCGTTCACGAGCCAGGCGACAAACCTGAAAAGGAAGTTTTGGGTTCAGATCATGTTTTACCCTTCTATTGTAATCTTACTTGAATGGCGATAGCAAGAAGTTTGCCGAGTTCCCGTCCTCCTCCGGCTCCAAACAGATGGCCTGATAATCATAGACCTTAATCGGCCTGAAGATGCTGTGCTGGATCAACGACTCCAAAATCGTCCCATCGACCTCTCCAAAGAACTTGCCGGTGTGCACGGGGTCCTCAGAGATCAACACGAACCCGTTGTTATCCACCACGTAGCACTCGAGGTCATCAGACGCGCACGTGCGGTTGCAGTGCTGCGACCCCGTCACGCACTTGTTGGTCTCGTTGAAGAACATTGCGCGGAAGACGTCGTAGTCGATCTGCATGCCGGCGACGGCCGCGGGCGTCTTCTGGCTGCCGCGGCCGACCATGATGGCGTGCGTGGCCGTCACGATCGTCTTCTTCTCTCCCACGTCGAACGGGATGGAGTAGACGAACGCCTTGGGGTTCACTCTGTGGTAGTCAACGGCGCGCTTGTACCAGATCTCGTCGGTGGCCTTGTTGTTGATGTTGGCAAAGTGGCTGGAAGAGCATTCGTATTTTAAACTAGGGTGCTTATTGCCTTCTGGAGACAACCCGGCTTACGGGCTGGGTGTGTCCAGTACTTACGGTTCTGTGACGGTCTCGTCATCTCCGTTCTTGTTCTTCCTCTTCTTGTTCGGATCCTCAAACAGATGAGAGTGGTCGGAATACCTCATCAGACCAGATCGAGTGGCAATGAATGCCAGTCTGATGCCCACACGTTTGTACACCTCAGAGCTGTGGAGAGATAAACACAGGCATTAGGTTCAGGTCTCTGATTGTGGGTAATGTGCATGGTTAATATCGGTTAGTTAGAAAGCATTATGATATAATCTATGGATTAGAGAGTGTGTTATTTGATCCTCTGATGCTGCTAGAGTGTGGTGGAGATATTTTTGTTATTAATTTGATGTTGTCAAGTCCCTTTTCTGGTGAGTCTCTTCATTGCAGTGTGAGTTGTTAAGTAACTGCTTAATTGGTTACTGTCATTATATGGTTAGTTATTTCAAGTTGCTTGACTATCTTGTCATTATTTTGCTTTGGATTAACATAATTCTAAACTTGCACAAGTGAAATATTGTTAGAAGAGCCCTTATTAGTGGCAGTCATTAATTTGCTCTTGTGATAGTGTGTTAGTGTCATATTCCATAGACTTGTTCCACACTGCAACCCTTACAGGTCATTGACCAAGAGATCAGCCATCTCAGCACTAATCTCGCCATCAACGGTGTAGTCGGTGAGGAACTCGGGGTTGAGCTCGTTGGTCTCGCCCTCGTAATCTTGGCCATCTTCTTCTTCTTCTTCATCGGACCTTTATATAATAAACATAACTAAATAAACACCTGTTTGCTAGACGGAATAGGAGGTCGAGTGGACCCATACTGTGTGTTCATGTTTGTGAAGGAGAGATTGGTGTGTAAAGAAGTGCGTTTGGTATAATTCGGGAAAGAGAAATGTGCGGAATATTGGAGAGAAGTTGGACGAATAATTGGGAACAAGATTTTGGACAAATGTTTTGGAGGCAAAAATTGGTAAAGAGAGAAAGAGTGCATATGGAAATAGAACATTAATTGGTGCAATGATAGATTTAGACAGACATTCATTCTGTACATATTCTGAAATTGTATAGTAATGCAGTGATGAATCTACTTACAAAGCGTTCTGTCCTCCTCTCCTTGGGCTGTTCTGCTTCTCAAAGTCCTTGGTAACCTGGGCGTCAAAGACGAGAGATTGGACGAGATCCTTGTTGCCTGGAAATACAAATATAACCCTTAAAATAAGTCCTTCTGAACATAATTCATAGCAACGCTCTTAAACACGCACTTAATACTAACATTTGGTGTTTATAATTATACTTACAGACGTGGCTGTTCCTGTCCATCATATCCATGCCGTGAGCTATTTTGTTTTAATGAAAAGTGGGATAAAATGGGAAAGAAAGGGTGGAGGGAATAGGGGAAGAAAAGTTATTCAGTCATAAAGTTAAGATCATGGCCTAGAGGGTCATGTCATTAAATTTGGGGAAACTGGTGGTCTTAATCTCCTTTTGGCGTTTAACCTCTCAGCTCAATTACTATTCAAACAAAGCAGTCAATATGGGTTTTAAAATGCCGGTAAACTTACATTTTAGACAGTCCGGTGTGAACTTCTCATCCTCTGAGCACTTTGGCAACGGGCGGACCCTCGGCGTCCCCCACGTCCACCCCGGGCGCTGCATCTTCATGAAGAAGTGACGCATCGTGTCCTCGATGGTGGGGAACTCACGGCCGCGGTCGCCGGCGTAGTTGTACTGGCAGTAGACCCAGTCGGGATGCAGGCGCCAGTCGGTGCCCTCGAACAGCTGGGAGACTGTAACAAAGGAAAATAGATGTAAACAGCGTTCATTTAAGGAAATAGAACATAGAGAATAAATCTCTAGTTCTATATTTAAGGCATAGACATAGAAATAACAACGTTATTATTACCGTCTATGGTTTATGGACAAAGTGAGCTGGCGAACACTGGATATTACTTACTGTTCATCCTTGCGAGAGTCACTTCCACCTTTCCGTCGACCCTGTATTTTCCGTACTCCCTTGGGAGGGCGATGCCGAGAGTGAAGGGCGTGTTGATCAGAGGGTGGTAGAAGTAGTCCATGGTGCGCACAGTGGCACGTTTCTGGAATTAATTATATAATTATATAAGTTATTTCATCTTTAAGTTGAATTCTTACCATGTCATCAAAGTGCTGCTTGACACTCAGGTAGGTCTGGCCCTTGATCTGGTTGACCATGTCGGCGCGCATCTGGAACACAAAATGGCAGGAAGTTTAAAATTTGGACGCATTGGGAATTCTGCAAACGAAGCCACTCGCTCTCAGAAAGGTAAAACTCTTGAAAAAGAAGCAATTGTTTGAAGGCTATAAGAAGAATATGTGTAGTAACTGTAGCTCTCTAAATGGAGAGGCTTTCAAATTGTTAGTAATAAAACAACATAACACAATGTTAGTACGTAAACCAAGTCCCCATAATATGTGAAAAAGGCCCCGTTACTGCATATGTTCAGCAACAGGAAACAAAGCGTGAAGCGTAATAATGTAGGAAAACCAGGAAGTCAAATCTTGTTGAATATATCTGAAGCCAGGGGGTGTAACAAAAATCATTGGGGGCAAAACAAATGATACCTTGTGATTGTAATTTCTATAACCCACTAACTGAAAAATTAAAAGAAAAATAGATCTATGTATACGGTGTATTATGGTGAAAGAAATCGAAAAAAATATGCATTCATAACACAATTTACTCGTTCTGCTCCATTCTGAAAAATGAAAACAAGTTAGGATAAAATTATGTAATACTTTCCAAAAATTATATATGTGTAACTTCTACAGTTATTCTTAAATTAAAGTAGATAACAGTACTAAAATATGAAATACAGGTAGTTAAAACAATTTTCTTACTGGAAAAATTATTCTATTAAGATACTAATATACTTCTAACACATTAAATAAATGTATTTGTTTGACTAATTATGACTTATTTGATCATATGTGAAATACTTAAAATATTTAAATCTTACCGCCAGCAATTCGGAATCATTCTGCCTTGGCTCTGGCGGCCTCTGGTAATCCATAACAAGCTCCACTTCAGCCAGATCCACACTGTTGTAATTGGGCTTCAGAATCTCTTGGAACTAAAAATAGGAGAAACAGGCATTAAAATCAGTATTATTCTGCATTCAAAATGCATTTCTATATAAAGCTCATGTTCTAATTAAGGTGGTGATTTCCCTTAGAGTTCTCTCATCTATATAGCTTTTCGGGGTTATTGTGTCATTCCATATTTTCGGTATAGGTACGGTTCACCCTTCGTCAATTCTCAGTCTGGACGAAGTTGTCAATAGCATGCATTTTTGGGAGAGATTTTGTTCTTAGCGCACTACTTAATTATTAATGTTGATTTTGAGAGATTATTTGTGTCTAAGAGATTTAGAATTATTTTTGTTCTATGGGACATTTGTGACACTATACTGGGGATATTGTTATATAGTTATACGGATTCAGATATTGAAATGTAGAATTGAGCTTAAAAGTGGTTACTTAAGGTCTAGATAATTTCATGTTAGTATTGTAGATCTGACTATTTTATTCTGTTTCATTTGCTATAGTAAATATTATTAATATAAGAAATGATTAAAAGCTAGCAGCTGCAGAAATTGATCAGCAAAGATGTAATAAGACAGTATAGAATAAGATTGAATTAAGTGCATTGTCTAACTACAGATTAATGTTAATTAGTTTCCTATTCATATTAGTTAGGGCTGTCTGAAAGCCCTCTTTTGTGCAATTTTATAGAGTGAGAAGAATTTGAGAATATCATGCCCTAATGAAATAACCTTTTAAAGAATATGTATTTACATTGGAGCTGTATTTTTCAGCAATTTTGAGAGTAAAGCGTGCGAAATATAGAGCAGGGATTGAAAATATGCGCGAATATAAAGTTGCTGCCAGGAAAAGGAGTCTCTCAGAACTCTGTAGTTTCCTTGTTTTGAAGCAGCCTGATAATATATTATAGTTAGATATTGGATGTTCAAAAGTATTTAATTCTTGAAACGTATGTATAAAAGAATGGATAGAAAAAGTTCGGGTTTTTAGCTATGATTTTAGCGACGATGCTTTTGTAGAGAGAGATTCCTCTCCCAAAATTACCCTGTCTGTTCTCGGAACCTTTATAAAGAATGAGAGAAAAGAGTAACGAATGAACAATTATATAAAAAGCTGGAGTAAGTTAAAGATTGATGTAAAAAGTTTGTTCAGGGGTTGAATGTATCAAAAATTGTTGTAGAATATATATCAAGCAAAGTGAATGTTACTTAGGCATGGAGCAATGCCTCAACAAAGCATACATGAAAATGAATATATAGTGCGAGTTTAAAATTCAGTGGCCAGGATTCGCATTATTTTATGTGCAATTTTGTTGTAGAAGTTCCCAATATGCAGTCTCAAGCTAAATATAGTTTACCATTGTGCATTCTCAGCTCTTTTGTGTGAGGCAACCAGCCTATCAACTTAAAAGATGCATTTCCTGTGCATATCCAAGCAACATTGAGCAGGAGCTCAAAAATGAATGCCCCCTTAATATGAATATTGTCAGTATAATGTCATTTACACCTTGTATTTGCATATAAATCTACATCAAAATTCGCGAACATGGCTGTAAATATATAAGATGATAACCTCATGCCAGTTTAAAAAGCAATTCTTGAAATATATGATAGATAGTATCAAATTAAAAGCATAATTTGAATATGTATAAATATTATTTTAGTCACTTTGAACGAGGAAGAAAATTTAGGGGATTGATATTAAGTAATTTGAACAAGAGAAATTTAAGCATTATTAACATAGCCATTTTAAAGTTAAATTTGAAAAAAATGGATAACCTGATGGAAAAAATTGCATTCGAATAAAGCAGGAACAATTAGGGAGGTTAGAAAATATAATCAACATTGCCATCATCATACTGGCAACCCTGAATTTAAAGAGAGGATATGACAAATTTCAAAAGTTAACATTTTATACAGATAAGTTTTGACCGGTGCTGCTGTGAATATGATGATGTGATAATTTTCGGTACGGAGGGGAAGGAGGGTACCACCGACTTACCATTGGCCTGAGGTCGGGGTGGAAGAGGACGTAGCCATTGTTGTTGACTGCGAATGAGTAGCCACCGACACCGAGCTATAACAAATACATCATATCATATCAATGGATCGTCAGATGCACTTTGGCTTACTTGGTCAGGAGGGGTGAGTTTTTCAATCTCTCTGATTGGGACATCCGTGCCTGCAACTCCGAGCAGCTGAGCAATCCGGACCTGTATGATATGAAATAGCCGTTACTTAAGAGCTCCTTAAAAGACCAAACATTCAGCCTAATTTGCTCAATAATACTGCAGCTGTGTTGTTAGGTGTTTTCGTTGGACAAATATAGAGTTCTCTGTAAAACATTAAGGCACAAATTTGAAAGTATAGGTAGTTAGGGAAAAGTAAACTTTTATTATTCTTTTTCTGCGACTAGATGCTCAGTAAAATATGTTCAAACAGTTTTGTAAGTTGACAACTTTCCTGAGCCTAAAACATTACGGTAAATAATGGTAATATTACTGTCAATTTAATTATACTAATAATGGTTTTCCACTCTATATAATAGTTAGTTTGTAACAATTGTCGAAATATAATAATAGCTTTAGGGTGACGTGGGTTAGAACGTTTCTAAGATAGATAGAGGTTTGGTTAATAGTACACAAATACAAGGGTTACGGGAAACAGGGTGTTTGGTTTTGTAATAACCGGACTTATACGAGTAGGGTGGCTGACTAGTGGTTGAAATAGCTCCTAGGATAGTTCTAGAGTGATTAATGTGAGCTCTTTTGACTGTTCTGGTGTAGTATAACTCGATATTTGGGCACAGGTCTAGCTATAAGCATTAATAACGAGTAAAAATTTGAACGAGTAATGACGGCACATGAAGAGGTTGAAGAAGAATCTCATTCTAACATTGTTTTAAAGTCATGAGTTTGTTTTATAGGCAAATATTTCGATAATCCTATTATTAAATGGACGAGAACCGTAGAACCACAGATATACACTGACATCGTTATCTCAACTGTACGACTATGCTTTTTTGTCTACTACGCATTTTGACTTAAATATAGCAGCAGCGGCGATAGCGGCGATATGTTTTAATTATGTTTTATCTAACTGGTATATACCTTGAAAAGCAGCAGGGGACATGTTTTGGCACACAGTAAGCAAATAGTGGACGAATGAAGAACCTCAAAAATAGCCCGACCGATCGTGTGAAAAACGTCTCTTGATTTCCATCCAGATCTGGGAGCGAAAATACAACTTGGAGAAAAACCGTTTTTCCTTCGAACAAATTTGGACAGACTCTGGAGACACAAACCTTATCCTGGTCATCTATAAAAGCGTTAAAATATGCTTTCTAAAAACTCTGTAAAGGGTTTAACAAGTCTTGTTATAATTTACCCAAAATGAATTGTATGATTCTATCTACTAACGAAATAAAGCAAAATAAATTTAGAACTCAGACGGACAAGTTAAATGTTATGGTCTAAACTGGCTTAAAAATGCGGCAGGGTTTTAAAAAGCAGCTCTCCTGACTAATCAAAACACACGGATATAACAAGAAGCAACTGTTGGCTAATAAAAATTCCTCAAGTCCTTTATCTTGATAATTCATCCTATAGAGAAACATACAGACATGATAATTTTTTTCCTTTTGGGGATGGGTTGGCTGGACAAATCCTTCTTGTGGTGCTATGACAAACATGTTCTAATTAATGCAGCTGTTCCTAGGGTGGGTAGCATGATAAGATGCCACACTGTAAAAAAGCCTTTCTACTCTCAAATGTATTATGGTCTAGTAGTGAAAATACTGTGACAGCATGTAGTGATGTTTTGGGACTGTGTTTTTCTTCTTACTAGCTTGTTTTCTATTACAGACAAAAACCACATAAGACAGTAGAACAATGTAGATAGCAGCATCTAGAGCATGTAAAATCTGACTAGGTGCTAATATGCCGTTAATTACATCCCTAAAAAGCCCTAAATAATGTTTTTGCCTTGAATGTCCTCTCTTCAACTGCAACTTTTTGCTTAAACTTGTGACATTGCTTTTTACTAGACAAACAGTGGACATTAGATAACAAAAGTGGGAGGACTCTGCTCTACCGTGGCCATACTAAGTCATGGCCACGCAAGTCCAACTTGTCCCTGTCTATTGCTGTACCTTTTTGACCACGTCAACCTTCTTCTTGTCCGATACTCGGACGCTTTCCGTGTAGTTCTGGGGGAGGTAATTTATATTTGAAAGTTTGGGGTATTTTGAGATTGTAGAGGGAAGAAGTGGCAGAGGAGAGAAAAGAGAGCTGGTTGTTAGCAAGGCATCTTGGAAGGTGGTTCCCCCATGGTGGTGGTAGTAGAGTAAGTACATACTTATGGCAGGCATTACACACATTCAGGTTGATAGATATGAGCTAGTACATGTTAAATATATTAATTAGCATAGCATCATCCATATATGGGTTAAAATTGTTTACATATGGACATGTATGACTTTGTAAGTATGGGGGAAAAGTGCATGTTGTAAAGTTCAGATGATCTGAACTTGTTGAATAAAAATGTGCTGTAGGATAGGGAAGGTTGCCTTATCAACTAAGAATTCAACTCAAAAAATAAAATTATATGTATATATAATAACAAAATTAATGCATCACACACCATGCTTTTTGATTTTTCCCTGTTAAAAATAACACTGTCAAACTTTATACTTATGTGCTACAATACTTCAAAATCTCTCTTATCCAATGCTAAATATATTTCAAGTATCACTCTCTCCACACTCAAGAAAACCAAGCTGAAATATCAAAAATATCATTTTATACACCCTTAACCTTTTTGGATTTATATTGTACGCACTCTTAATATAACAATATTACCCTATTTCATATACCGCCGGCTGTGCATACTGGACTGGACCATCAATTCCAAAAATACCTCAAAACTTCACTCAAAGCTAAATAGTTAATCAGCAAAATCCGCTTGATATATCAAAGCAAAAGCCTCATTTTTTCTCTCCTAAAACCACTGTGAAAGATACCTTAACCAGCTTCTCACTCCACAGTGACTCCGCCTGGGAAACCAGCGTCCGCTCCGTCATATTCTACTCAATCCGGTTTTGGGGGTTAGGTGAATAAGTTGCAACAATGACCATTAAGGGTGTGGGAGGAGGAGGAAAAGAAGAAGAAGCCAAAATAGGAGTTAGTTTCAAGTCAAAGCCCGTCAGAGTACAACATTAATGAGTAATTCCTCCCTCCATTTAGTGACATCTATGAAGTAAAGAGGGTTTTCATGCCAGGGATAGAGATTAAGTCGGGTTGGAAAGTGAATCCATTTTGTGCGATTGAGTTTGGTCGAGCAAAGTGGCATTTAGAGTATATAATATACCACTTTACAGGCTGTTTATACGTATATATATAGCAGGCAAGATTGCTACTTAAAGGGCCTTTAATAATTTCAAATGCCTACTACTTTGGGTTAAGGGTTTGACCTACTAAATTGTCGGGCATGTAAGCCCATCTGTCATAGCAGGCAGGACAGATATTCCTATATAGTATATTCAGGTATCTGAATCATTCCTTTGTAGGTAAATAGGTTGTTGTTATATTGCTCCTATTGAAGTTGATAGAAGGGTGGAAGGTTCCTTGTTGGAGTTCATTTTATGGGTATTGGGGGTGGTTGATAGAATGATAGGCAGGCAACGAAGAAGAGTTAGAGAGGGTCGTTTAACTTAAGTAGAGTTGTAATTAACTTCTCAAATGGTCAGTCTTAGTTTTATAGAATTTAATAGTTATTTAAGTCAGTTAATTAGGGGAGTAGCAAATATATAGAAGGGTACAGGAGTTAGTTGTAGTAGTAGTTGTTGTTAAGAGTATGAAATAGATAAATAGGAAAACAACATTTTCTTTGTTCAGGGCATTTCAAGGTGAATTCTTTTTGTGTTCAAACCTTTCTTAGATAGGAGGTTTCTGGATTCTTTTTCAGACCAAGACTCTCTGGATCCTAAAAGTGAGGAGTTGAAGAAGAAAGAGTTTCAGAAACAACTGAGGATAGGGCTCCTTTTATAAACTAACCAGTCCTTATAAAAGCACAATATATATTGATTAAATTGCTCTAAAATCTATCAAAACTACTGGCTGGAAGAGAAAGGCAGTTTTAATAGTAAATATAATTTATACCCAGTATACTCAATTGATGGACATTATAAGCCGGAAGAAGAGATATTAGCATATTTAAATATTCGATATTTTTCATTGGAATGACATATTACGACCACAATGATCATAATACTCCATCCCAACGTTAATTAACATCCTTAAAATCTAGATCTGGCTTACCGTATGATTTTTCTTGTCAAATACAGGGATGCTGACTGAGGTCATGAGTCTGTAGCCGGTGAACTTCTCCTTGCGCAGAGCGGCCTCCTGGTAATATTCCGAACGGACGCAAAGGAGGGGAGGAAAGAAAGAGGAGAAAAAACGGCATTAGCAATCAGGTTCTATAATGCAAGTTGATTGGGGACAAGTACGAATATTGAATTGTTTTCTTGTATTGAAAGTTGGTTTGGCAGTACTAACTCGTTCTAAATACTTTTGTTATTGTATTTCAAATCTACATTCTTTCATGTGGAGGTATTGCAATATATGTAAGCATTTTGCTATCTGCCTAAAAAGCATTATTCCAACATTTACTACTGTTCTTGACACATGGTATTAACATATCTAAACATCTAGATCAATAATACTACAACGGGTGTACACAATCTATCTATGCATATCTTATAGGGTCTGGGTTAGGCGCACTCAGATAGAGGTTGGATGCAGTTAGTGGTGACCTGTAGAAATGTGTGTGTGGTGTGTAATGTCCTCTGTACATATGATGATGTTATGTGTATGTTTCAAAAATCAAAATGGACACTGGACAGCAACCGATGACATGACAGAGATAGAGGTTTCTTCAGATTAGAGGAGTTAGTACAAGATTGAAAAGCTTTTTATCAAGATCCACCTTTTCAGTTGTAGCTTCTATGTGAATGAAGTGTATCCCTATCTATAAATGTTTGAATCTCTTTGTACAGTCAAGGCTAGGATGAGAGTAAGTCGGCTGTCCAAATGATAAGAGTTCTCTAGCCAAAAGTGTAACTCTTCAGAACAGCCAGCAGAGACTTTTAATGCATGTTTTATTGTCTGTACTGACATTATACAAGGTGCGTAAGAGGTTAATAACTCTTTTGAATGCTTATTTCAAGCTCTTTGTAGAACTAGAACAAGTTGATTTGGCCCCTCTCATTTGGACAGCTAAAGTGACAAAATGCATTAGGTTGGCTTAACCCAGTAAGAGGTCAGCCAACTTTAAGACTCCAGTCAATTTGATATCAGTGATGACTTAATAATAAACGTTGCGTCTCTTAGTCCCTGAAACAAATTCAGGCCTATGTAGAAGAGGGAGAAGAATTAGTCATTATTTAGTACTTGGTACATTCACAAACTAGCTATTTTGTAGAAGTAGTAGTATTGGATGATGGCATTCTTTCCCCTAATTTAGCTACATTCCTTTGGACAAGAGTTTACTGAAGCCATTTGAAGAATGTAAAATGGCATCCCTGAATTCTTCGCTAAGGCTTTACCTCGGACATTTTCTTCCACAGCCTGAGCTTTTCATCAGTTATGGAAGAGCTCGCCCTCTTTACTCTACCCCGCCTCCTCTTCTTTGGAGGAGGAGGAGGAAGAGCCATGGGGCGATAGTAGTAGTATCCCCGCTCCGGCCGGGCAGCCGGCCCTGTGGCCGAGGGGGATGCCACGTCCAGCGTGCCGTTCGGCAGCCGGCGGCCGTAGTTTGGATCGAAAAGGTGGTGGTCGGACATGACCCGGATTTTCTGACAGGTACAAGTTTTGTTATGTGGTGGTGTGAGTGAGGGAAGAAAGAGAGAGAAAAGGGTTTGTTAAGAACTCGCACGATTGGTCTCGGAATGGTGGGTTCATGTTAGCTAAAGGGTTGGTTTTGTCTTAATAGGGTTAGAAAGCAAACACACTGATTAGATAACTCTTATCCGCTAAGTTTATGGTCCTATAATGGGGTAAAAATGTGTTGGGTATTATCTGGAAATGTAAGTATGCAAGCTGATGTTTCTGTCCTTGGATAAACTGCCTGAGGAAAAAAGGTTATATGATAATCTTAAGCTAGGTTATGGCCATGCCATTTTGAAGAGCAAAAACATTTGTTTTCAATTAGCGAATACGTCCTGTAAACATAAAAGCTTCTTAGCTAGCAACACCTTGGCAACTGGAAACCAACCAAACTCATGTTTACTCATTGCTGGGCCATATAAACATGGGTCTGGCTGGGTAAGATACAAAGCAAACGTCCCAAAATATATCTTCAAAATAACACCATTTTGCATTTGTAAAAGCGCTTTCTGATAGGAATATAACATCAAGAGTCTTAAGAAGAGTATCAATCTAACATAAACAACATCAATATAACTGTGTATTAAAGAGTTTGTGTGAATGGTGGGCGAGCAAGTTTGTTAAGGTGAATGTAATATTTGGCATTTTGTGTCTCAAATGTGCAAATAGGGGTGGTTGATGAACAGGTCATAGCATGATTTTTCATGGAAATGCCTCAATTTGTTTGCTACAATGTCTCTACAATTTAAAGGGTTTGCTGAACTTCTTTAAAGGGATTTACTTTAACATTGTGATGTGTATGGAATTAAAGGGGTTTAATGATGATGAAATAAAGCCCAATAGCAAAGATTTCAGGTATTTATTTAAACAACAACAACATCAATTAAACAACTGTGATCAGTTATGTTGTGTATACGTGTAGTTGAATATTGGGATGTTCCCCTTATTTTGAAGCCTAGGGTTGCCAGTTAAAAACCACAGGGATGGGGTTTAATAACTTCTGGCAACCCTGGCAGAACTTACATCCATGTCGAGAGACATATCCTTGGGGGGAATCGTCCACTTCTGAGTCTTAGCCTCAGTGATTTCGCGAATAAGCTGTTGTTGTAATTTTCGGTACGGAGGAAATCAAGGGTTCGAATTTTAGTGGCGCAAATTGTGCACGTAAAGAATATTGAGAGGAAGGAGAAAAGGAGAAAAGAACGATATGGTCAAAAATGTATTTTGATAGGTTAAAAAGCATTTTGGTTAGAGCGGTTCATTCCTTAAGCGGAGCTTAAATTTCTCTATGAAAAATTGGTCATTTAGTTTCTATTTGCGGATGCTAGTCACAAAATTAGTATCATTAATGTTTTATATCAGGGACACTGGAAGCATTTTGACAGCCATTTCAAAATGCAATTATTAAACATTAGCGCCATTTTATATTTAAAAAAATATATTAATTGACCCAAAAATTATCTCTTAGTTTCTCTCAAACAAAACACTCACCAGTGTAAAAGCAAAGTAAAAACGTATCCTAATATTATTGAACATTAGCATTAAATTGTGTGTGCGCGTTCAAATCTTTGTCCCATAGTTTTAGTTAAACAGTTATAAATATATATTCAGAGAAAGCAGATATGAAGAATAACTTGAGAATATTAAATAGACGCTGCATTCATTGTGCAAATATAAAATCCTCTCGAAAACGTACTTTGCTTTTCACACTGTAAAAGCTGAAATATCAACTATATATCCTGTGTGATTTCAATTCAAAATTACAAGTGTGCTGAAAGCTGAAAACTCATGTGCGCTGTATATAATAATATTTAGACTTCATTGCAGCCAAAAAACGGGTGAGATATAATTTCAAAAAAAACCATGATCCCCATTTTTATATCCCTGGGGAAGAGATTAAGGCACGATAGTCCATGCATATATAGAGATATATAAGACATGTCTGGGATTAGTACAACATTGTTATTACAGTCACTAGGTCCATCATTCCTTACCCTCTGTTTCATCTCCTCGTCCTTCTGTAGCCTCTCCATGTCCGCCTCCTTAAGCCCCCACTTGCCGTAGGAGAGGAATTGCTCCATCTCACGGATGTCGGACAAGCGGGTCAGCTTCTCCATCATGTCTTTGGTAGCCTGGGGTTGGGTTAGTTATAGAGGTTAGTAAAGTAATATAAGCAAAACAAAGCCAACTGTTAGCAGTTACATGCCCACCTGGTTCTCATCCTCCTCGCTGATACCAGTGAGCGGGTCCGCGCTCTCCTGCTGCATCCGCATGATCTCCCGATAGTGCTCGGTCCGTTTCTTCTGGCGAGCGCGCTCGCGGAGGTCCCACAACCAGCGGGAGGTCTTTGGGTCCTGGTTGGTGTTAGACGTTATATTGTTAGGGTTCGTGCAATATACCCCTTGGGTTAGTGTTAATAATAAAAACGAGGTTAGTTGCTACTCTGTTAGGAGCAAAACACACTTCCCCTTACTTCAAAAATGACTGATCTTCGTTCAGCTTCTTCCAGCTGGATCATCCAGAGGGGGCGATCGTTCGGGACCTGATAAGTTAAATTAAAGATTTTGAGCTGACCTTTCCCTTTAGAACTTTTATCTAATAACCCTGGGATCCCATACATGAATATTGCATCCAGCTTTTTTATATAATAAAACTATCTTACCTCGACGTCGGCATAGACTCCAGTCCACTGGACGGGGTGCTCAGTCCTGTACATGACCATGGGTCTGGCCATGACCGGGACGTACTTTAGGACTTGCTCCTTCACCTCGGCAAGGGTGGTCACGTGGGTGAAGTAGCCTGGAAAGGGAGCACATGATGTAACGATTGGTATTAAGATTGGAAACTGCAAAATGTTACCTCTATTGTGGCAAGCCATCCAGTTGGCGGCCTTCAAATCCGAGATCTCCCTCCCAATGAGATAGGTGAACACTCTCACCGGCCTGTGGGGCATGTTGTGCATCTTGAAGATCTCCTCGTACCTAAAATGACACGTTAAATTAATATTTCAGCCTAGAAACCACTGTGGATTCAACCACAAAAAGTGTCTCGACACTGAAAATAAACTACGTGGTAAAAAGTGCAACCTGAAAAGCGACATGGATTTGATTCTTCTTCTCTTTAGTTACATTGATTTCTCCTGAATATCTTTGAAAATGTATAAGTTTCTTAGCAAGTATTAATATCAAGTTACAATGTGGCACACTTCTGCATTACATAATCATTCTTTGGTAAAAGTATACACCATGAATACTGTTATATAACTACTACAGTATCTACTAATAATATACACAATATAAGCAGTCAGGATAGGACAAAATATGTTGATAGTATAAGCACACTGGGGAAGGTTATTTGCTTGGATCTCTTTCTTCTGTGCAAAATTGTTATCCCGGACATTTAGTTACTTTTGCAATCAGTCGGTTGTTATTACGTCTGTCTTATTACTTCTACCCATTGCACTCAAAATACAGGGTGATCAATGTGAAATGTTACTTTTGGTAGCATCTACATATTTTTTCAAGTTTCTTTTCTATAGATAAAGTATTAAACTAGCAAAATTAAGTATACATAAAAGTACCATTCACAATGAATCACCCTGTCCTTATGTAAGTAAGTCTGTGTTCATGTGGACGTTGTTAGTCTTAAACTTACACATTGACACCCTCCTCATTTGGGCGACTGTTTATATGGAAAATAGCATATTATTGGACAGATTCAAAGGACCCTAATCTGTGCTTTCAAGGCGATTGAAAGCATATGGAAATGTTTTGCTGTATATAAAATGCTGTGGAATATGGTTTGTAGTTACCATATATGTGTTTTATGTAAGCAAAAAGAATAAACATTTTGGGGAATGGCGTGTATAATGATTAACGGTATAAAAATATAGCCAGAATATGTATTCTTGTCTGAAAGTGGGGTTGGGGGCAAAATATAAACAATACAAAGAATGATAGTAATATCTTACTTGTACGGAACGCCGTCGGTGACAATCATGATGGCCTGGTTGCAGTTGGATCCCATCTCCTGGTCGATTCTAGACTCGTGCAGGAGCTCAAAGGCAACGTTCAGAGCTGAGGTGAAGTTGGCAATCTCCTCGGTCTGGACCTTGTTGACGGCCTCCTGAAATCGGTACGTAAAATTAACAATCGGTCATTAGATAGCAGTGGTATAAAACATGAAAATACAATTCAAGGTTGTTGTGTAATATGTCCAGAACACATAATGCAATTCCTTTTGGGTATGCTGAGTTTTTGATAAGCAATTTTAAGCACATTTCTGCGCCCTGGACACTAATGATTAATGAATGAAAAATTATTTCAAAAAATAATTCTTCTTGCCTGGAATTCCCTAATGTTCTCATTAGTGGCCTGCACCATCTCCGCCCTTCCGTCCGGCGTTGTGAAGCACTCGACGAGCGGCGTCGGGTACTTGCTGAACTTGTAGATGGAGACGTAGTCGTCCTCGGAGAGGGTCTCAAGGATGTTCAGGACGACGTGCTTAGCGATTTCCTTACGGAGACCTGAATAAGAGGATAGATATAAAGGTGTATATACCGAACTAATCTGAGAGTTTAACAGTAAAGTTGGATAGAGTCTGAATACTCTACTTACCAGTCATGGATCCTGAAGTATCGAGCAGAATGACAATCTCCTTGGGACTCGCCGCCGACTTGATGTACCACTGCCGCATCCTCCCATCGTAGAGATCTGGGTCGTGCTCGGACGTGAGCCACTTCATGGCCGGGTACTGGCGCATGAACCCGGTGGACGATCCAAAGTATTGCCAGGAGAGGGACGGGTCGCGGTTGTAGTTGTCGATGAAGACGGGGTCGAGGCCGCGGGACCACTTGATGGCGTTCACAACCTTCGGATCTGGAAAGAGGAGTCAGTGTGAACTGCTAAGGTACAGTTAAATATTGCTAAGCTTACCTCCGTCAAACACGTTGGTCGGCACGTGCACAGAGCTCATATTCGTGTTGACCGGGATCCCCGAGAAGTACTTGTTATGCTCCAGCCCGATCCGGCTGTAGCCCACCCTGAAGCGGTCGTCGTCCTCTGCCCTGTCGGGCGCGCTCAGGAACCGCTCGTAGTCCGACAGCCCGGTGTCCTCGTCCTCCTCGTCGATCACGTTGATGTGCTTGGCGTTGAAGTAGTGGAAACCGCCGTTGGAGGGCGCGATCTTGAGGCGCTGGCCCAGCTCCTTGTCGTACTTGTGGTCGAGGGCGAGGTTCTCGGCGAACTCCATGATGCGCTGGAAGGGGAAAATTTAATATTAAAGGGGTACTAAGTCATAGCTACATTTTGGAATTTGGCGCCCTTACACTTTGTGTTCAGTTATTCAACTATGTTTCTTTCAGAGAATGTTCGGTATAGTACAATTAAATAACATTAATTACGAGTATTTTATCAGAAAAAAGATAACATAATATTTTCCTGTGTTAGATCCTTTTCCAACACCTTTTTGTATTTCCCCACCGCTTTAATGAATGTAAAAGTTATTCCCTGTTTTTCTGCTGGTATTTGACACCATAAAGGCAACACATGACTCACCTTAATAGCGTCGATCTTGTGCTGCATCATGGTCTCCACATTGGCCGCCATCTTGCGGACCATGTCGAAACCATCAACCTGCATCACCTTGGCGCCGGTCGTGTGGAATTTCTGTAAATAATCAAGTTAAGCGTTACAAAGGGTAAATTTTAAACTGTGCTTATGCTCAATTGAGTACCTTTTGAGTAGCATCAAATCTTGTCGCGGCTCTCGCCGTTTCCCAGAGAACGGATCCAAAGCTCAAAGCCCAGTTTTCCAACCTGAAATGAAAATTGTATTGTTTAAAGATCAACCTTTATAAACTGTATATTACAAGTCATATATCAGAAACCATTGTGCTACTACAACAAAGATCCCGTTTCTGTTCCCTATCGATTGGGAGATGTATATCAGTGGGCCATTCTTCTTTTCCTCTGGATGTTCATTTCCAGTTCTGCTCTCACTTACAGATGAAGAGAGAGAGAGAGAGAGAGAGAGGGAGAGAGAGAGGGAAAATAGATCCTCCTTTCCCTTTTCTCTCAGATTTGGCGCATAAGAGCAGCTTTTTTTACTATAGCAATGTCTCTACAGAGAGGATAATTATTGCCTAAGTTACACTAACATTGAATTGCACACATACTAAAAATTAAGGATACTTCCTGTCTTTCTTTGTTTGGTACCATTTTGCGTAAATACTTGTAGTATAAATTGATTAACATGTGCATTTATCTTGATCATAAAAAATTATAAGCAATTCCCTTTTATGTTATGATACTATTACAGCTAGTACACAGGGTCAGAGCTCGTCTGCTTCCTTTGCTATTTGTGTCATGTATTACTGTGTCACTATTACATTATAATACCTCTCCGATTGCTATATGCATTTAGGTTATTCAAACGACACATAAGAACGTTTCTACAAATCCAGCTAAATACCCCGAATGCGCCTTTAATTTTGAGCTAAAGCAAGCTAAAAGTAGAATGAAAAGAAGAAGCCATTTCCCAAACTTTTTCTAGGGGAAGGAACAGAGAGAGAGAGAGAGGGAGGGGGGGTTAGAGTGTTAGTGTCAGTTATATAATGTGTGTAAGAGAGATAAATGATG
>LR137634.1:0-14300 GCA_900659605.1 Tisbe holothuriae | reverse complement strand
CGACAGACAGCCAGCAACCGACAACCCCAAGACAGCTCGACAAACAAGTGGACGAGCGATCCATCGCCTCCAGCCACGAACACGAACACGAACACGAACCCACTCCTCCAAACACTTGTGCGCTGCGACTGCGACTGCGAGCTGCTAAAGGCTGATTCTCAACCCGACTCCTCTCGCATCTCCCTTAGAGGGAAAACCGACGACTTGAATTCAGACCAGGCTCTAAACCACCCATTGAAGAGAGAGTGGTCCCCCGTTGCATTGTTCGTACTGCCCGATCTGCAGAGTGGTTCCCGACGCCATGTCTGGCCTCGTGCTTATTGTTCCCCTGGCCCTGCTGGTGTCCGTGACGCACGCCTTCTACCTGCCCGGACTGGCGCCCGTCACCTACTGCGAAAAGAAGGACGCAGAGGCGAAATGCCAGGTACGAAGTTGCGAACACACCCGCCTACCCTGCACTGGCCCGCCAGGTCAAGAAGCCAGGAGGAGATCAATAATACAACATTCTTTTTTATTAAATTGCAGCAAGAAATCAAACTGTACGTCAATAGGCTCAACTCGGAAGAATCCGTCATTCCGTATGAATATGAACAGTGAGTGAAGAAAGATGCAAAGAGGACGAAACCATGACGGTATATTGTATTAAATCTCATTTCAGCTTCGACTTCTGTCAGGACTCGACAGACGGGGGTCCGTCGGAGAATCTGGGCCAGGTGGTCTTCGGAGAAAGGATCAGACCTTCTCCTTATAAGGTAAAACGTCCAGTTAAGCAAGGTGCAGAATAGTTATTCAACTTTATTCTTAGATCCTGTTCAACCAAGACCAGGACAAATGCAAAACCGTCTGCACAAAGAAGTACAGCATGGACAATAATGAGGACGCCAAAAAGATCGCCCAGCTTCGTCGCGGAATGAGCATGAATTATCAGCACCACTGGATCGTTGACAACATGCCGGTCACCTGGTGCTACCCCGTGGACAACGGCCAACAGTACTGCGCCTCTGGCTTCCCCATGGGCTGCTACGTGGACCCTCAGGGCAACCCCAAGGATGCCTGTGTTATCTCCCGGGCATACAACGAGAAGGACAGCTTCTACATCTTCAACCATGTGGACATCGTGATCTCGTACCATCCCGGAGAGAACGAGGATTGGGGCAAGTTCATCTCCGGCGACAACGTCGGCGGCCGGATTGTCAGTGTGAAGCTGACTCCCAGGTCCATCGACCACGGCCCCGACGCCGAGAATAAGGACGACTGCGCTGGCTCGTTCGCCAACGAGAAGCCCATGGCCATCAAGAACGTGCCCGGCGGCAAGGACAAGATCTCCATCACGTACTCGTATAAGGTTTCCTTCAAGGAGAATAGCGACGTCAAGTGGAGCTCCCGCTGGGACTACATCCTGGAGAGCATGCCGCACACCAACATCCAGTGGTTCTCGATCCTCAACTCGCTCGTCATCGTGCTCTTCTTGTCAGGTGGGCGGATGGACGGTGGAAATGTATTTTCCACGACCATTACTGTTGAACAAGTGTTTCATTTCTCAAGCAAAATGTGTTCAAGCAATCATATTTTTAAATGCTTGCTGCTTTTAAATACATCGCGTTGACTCTGCTATCTTTTTAGGAATGGTTGCCATGATTCTGCTCCGCACGCTGCACAAGGACATTGCCCGTTACAACCAGATTGATAGCGGCGAGGACGCGCAAGAGGAGTTCGGCTGGAAGCTTGTCCACGGAGACGTCTTCAGGCCACCGAGAAAGGGAATGCTGCTCGCAGTCTTCCTGGGATCGGGAACGCAGATTCTATGCATGGCTGGAATCACCCTGGTAATTAGGAGGGCGTTCATTTAAGATTACTTATATACAACGACGTTTTCTTCGTTAGGTGTTTGCCTGTCTTGGATTCTTGTCTCCCGCCAACCGTGGTGCACTGATGACCTGCGCTATAGTGCTGTATGTGTGCCTTGGAACCCCTGCCGGCTATGTGTCTGCAAAGATTTATAAGAGCTTTGGCGGAGAAAAGTGGAAGTCTAACGTGCTACTTACGTCTATGCTATGCCCTGGGTGAGCTTTAAATATTCAAGTAAACGTTATGGGGAAATTAATCGTCTGACGACTACAGGATCGTGTTTGCCCACTTCTTCATCATGAACCTGGTTCTGTGGTACAAGGACTCTTCCGCGGCCATCCCGTTCTTCACGTTGGTGGCGCTGCTGGCCCTCTGGTTCGGCGTATCCGTCCCGCTGACATTCGTGGGCGCCTTCTTCGGCTTCCGCAAGCGCGCCATTGAGCACCCCGTGCGCACCAACCAGATCCCGCGCCAGATCCCCGACCAGAGCGTGTACACGCAGCCGATCCCTGGCATCATCATGGGCGGCGTGCTGCCCTTCGGCTGCATCTTCATCCAGCTCTTCTTCGTCCTCAACTCCATCTGGTCGTCGCAGATCTACTACATGTACGGCTTCCTCTTCCTCGTCTTCATCATCCTCATCATCACGTGCTCGGAAACGACCATCCTGCTCTGCTACTTCCACCTGTGTGCTGAGGTAAGGGAAGAATCCCAACAGCTGCAGTCAACGTTGGCTTCTTCATTTCTCTTTTCCAGGATTATCACTGGTGGTGGCGAAGCTTCCTGACCTCCGGCTTCACTGCCTTCTACCTCGCCGTCTACTGCATCCACTATTTCATGACCAAGCTCGAGATCGAGGGCTCGGCGTCCACGTTCCTCTACTTCGGATACACCTCCATCATGGTCTTTACATTCTTCCTCCTCACCGGTAAGTCGACGACGGCATCAAAGAACCTTTTAACATCTTTCCCTTTTTGGAAATATTCCACCATGGCTTCAAAACCTTTTTGTGTTTGAAGTTAATGCTCGAGGTGCATTTTTAACACTTTGTGAAAAGATCGCACGAAAAGTTTTATCATAAAAGCATGTGTTGCCAAAGGAAGCGCTGAGCGAGTCAATTCGCCTCTGGCAAATTAGCATAGAAACACATGTAAGCGACTATGCGTATATACGTATACCGTTTGACAGTAACTTTTCTATATATAAGTTGTGCTCCAATAACGCCATCCTCTCCTTAGGAACGATCGGTTTCTTCTCCTGCTTCTGGTTCGTGAGAAAGATCTACAGTGTGGTCAAAGTGGACTAATGCACACTGACAAGAAAAGAATATTGATATAATTCTGTGATAAAGGCTATTTTAAGAAGTAGAAGGATGACAAGAATTGCAAGCCTAAATCAGCTTTTTTTAAATATATTACAATCCAGGTCTCGATACAAACGAGAGTCGAGCAGGGGCCTTTTAAGTTTCAGGCAGAGTTCTACCGATAAAATTTGTCCTGGGTCTTTAAGTGGAACTGATTTTGTACTAAAATGATTCTTGTGTGGCGGTTTTGTTACGTGTGCATATTTGTTAAAACACAGCAGCTATGAATGATGAATAGTGATTTTCTGGACATAAATAAATAGGATATCTCTCGTTTCTAAAAATCGTCTTAATATTTATTTCAAACGTTTTTGGAAACCTAAATATAATATAAAGCTAGTAATATTAAGGCTGCATTGTATCATTGGGACTAATATTAGGGTCTCAGATTTATTTCTCAAGTACATGTATATGTTATTCATGTTTCTGCTTTTGTCTCAAGGTTTGATTTGTCGATGATTACTTAACTAGAGATCTTTGTATTTAAAACTAGACGGAAGTCTGCCAGTCGCAGCAAGTGGGGTCGAAATGCCGCTGGTCCTTCTGTCGGTCTGCTCTTCAGCACCACCAACAGAAGAGGAGCTTTCTAATTTTGTCTTCTTTCTCTCTTTCTTCTCTCTTCCTCGCACCGAACCATGTCTCGATCTTTCTTTTTTTCTTCCTCGACCTTCTGTTATAAATGTCGATGATCTTGAAGCAAGTGGAGGGTGTGTACTTCAGGAAAGCGAGGAGTGGGAACTCTTAATCTCTAGGAAGATTTGACCCTGACAATGAAAGTGTTAACAGCATGCGTTCCTAGTTGCTCTGAGCCCTGAAGTTCCCCCACCATAATCATGTCTGGCTCCTCCATTCGACAGCCTTCTTCCTCCTCGTCTTCCTTGGCAATCAGGCTGAACCGTCGATGGAGTTTCGACAACTTGGCCGAGTCGCTGCCGGAGTCTGGGTGCCCCATGGAAGGCTCCAGTGTGATTGGAGGGGGCGGGAGCAAGGAGGGATACGTGCGAGATCTTAGAAGACAGCACCAGATGAGCTTATCAGCAATAAAAGACGAAGAGTATCCGTATATGCTCACGGAGCATACAAGGAACTCAGGAGCAACACCAACGACTACAGGTGCAGCAGCTACTCCAGCAACAGGAATGGCAACGTCTCCTAACGGAAAGGTCGCGCCTCCGCCTCAGCTCTCTCCGAAGCTTCGTTCGAGATTACTCGCCAACAACCGTACCCGGAGTGGTTCCATGGACCTGGGCAAGTTTCCCACCAGAACCCGCCCTGGTCTCTCTGGTCTCGGCACAACTTCCAGACCCGTGTCTAACTTTGCCTTCTCATCTTCCGTGGACATTTCCGTCGTCCCCGAGCATGAAGTGGCCGAGGATCCGTATCCCTCATCTGCCGTCGCCCAGGCCACGATCTCCTCTGGCCACTCCTCCTCGTCGTCGTCTTCCACACCCACCAGGACATTATCACCATCGTCGTCCTCTTCGACCAGCTCGCTCGCGCAGCATTCGAGTCGCCCGCCAAAATTCATCTCCAGCGGCGGAGCGCAGATGATGACCGCTCTCGAGAGCAAGTCTAAAGTGTTTTTAAGGCAGCGGTCAAGTTCGCTGCCTCGAATCCTACCTCCGATCATCGACTCCGAGGACTGCAGCTCAAGCAGCAGCCCATTGACCGAATCCGGGGACACGACCTCCCAGCAGCAGGACCGGCAGTCCAACGTCGTTGTGAGGGAGATGCAAAAGTTCGTGTGCAGGCAGGCGACAGATGTGAGCGACCTGCTGCCGCTGCCCATTCCAACGAACTCGAGGCAGGGAAAGTCCCTTCGGGAGTGTGTTGTATCGGGAGGGACAACGCCTTCTACAGAGGAGATGAAGAAAGGAGGATGCAGCGACAGTCGACTGCACCTGCTCCTACTCATAAAGACATTGGCCAAGGTGCACGGGATCATGCTGGCCATAAAACAGAGTTCCCCGAACTTGTACTCTGAATTCATCACCACTTTGAACGTCCGCGACCGGCAAGTGGTCACCGAGGAAGAGATGCATCAGGTGGAGGAGCAGCTGAGGCTGAGGCACGGCATCAAACTCAACGGAGACGAGGACCTCGCCAGACAAGCCCTGGTCCTCACCTCGTCCCTGGCGCTGCCCTTCAGCATCATTGTACACGGAGGAGTCTGCTTGAAGAAGATGGCGTTCAGGTACCTCGACGGAGGAGATGCTCCGGTCAGCGTGAAGCTACCCGGACTCAACAACGCATTCGTTGGGTCTCCGTTGGTCGATATATTCCAGCTAGTGCATGCCAGACTGACCACAATGAGCAGTGACGACGGGGACTGGAAAAAGGAATTGCCGATTCTTCTACCGGAGCTACTCGAGACCTACCATGCGCACTTGGAGCAGACTTGCCGCGCACTGAGACTCACCTCCACGACGCTCTCGCTTCCCATGCTCAAACAAGACTTTGCCAAGTACTTTAGAGCGGGGATCTTGTTGGCACACTTGAAGAGCGGGGAGGGAAAGAAGGGTGAAGCCCTGACAGAGACCTGTTTGGGACTCTTCAGACCAGAGGGAAGGAGGTTACTTTTGCAAATACTAGAAGATAGTTGGGCCGATGAACAGGCCGGGTAGATTGATTGGTGGAGAGGACTTTTTTTCTCATATTCTCGATGGTGATTTTAATAATAGAATAATAAATAGGTTCTTAACTTCTCGTATAGATTATATCATTTTATCAATAAAGTAACGCAAATAATTGTTAAGATACTACTATATTTTAAGAAATGAATAATACCAAATAATATAAGAACAGAGGAAAGAGCTCATTAGATCATTGACATTTAGAATTATTCTATTTCTAGTCATTAAACCGTACTGAACGATCTCCGATCTTTTCCTAGTTTGAATCCGTCGACGACGAAGATGATGAATCCGTGGACATAACTTCGACCTGGTCGTCCTTGGTCCGGCCCGCCGCCGCCCCTTCAATGGGCACGTGAGAGCCATCCTTGAGCGTCATGCCCATCTCGCCACCCTGCCAGGAGAACTGTCCTGAAGAGGAGGAAGGTCCTCCAGCAGGTGCCATCTTGTTCGGTGAAGGCTGGTGGTGCTGGAAGGGGGAAGACATGGTATGCGGGTGGAAGTCGCCAGTGCCGCCCGTAGAGGTGCTAGGGCCGGAGGAGGGGTACCCAGGAGTGGCGCCGCCTCCTCCACCAGGACGAACGGTTGGATGCGGAGCGGCAGCCATGCGCTCCACTTCAGGGCGACCGAGTAAACCCAAGCGCATCTCCATATCTAGAAGGAAAACTAACTCATGAGCAAGACTTTTAGGTTCTCTGCCCAAACCCACCTGTGGGGTACGGTCTCCTAGGATCTCCCTGCTGCCACGTCAGGGGCGCCGACACTGCGTTTGACGCGCTGATTCTATGCCCGTATTTAATGAGCTCCTCGGCAGGAACTGGCATCTCTTTGGCCTTGTCGATAGCAGTCAGCTTTTGCTTTGCTTGGTAGATGGACGTGGACTAGAGCAAACACAGAAAGAAAACGCCATTGTGGGCGTCCAAGATATGGCTAAGCTGTAAGGACTTACTAGCAGTGTTTCTGCCTCCTTGAGCTGCTTTTGCAACTGTTGCACGGCCATATCGAGCTTCTCGCTCTCCCCGCGCACCTCGTTGATGGTCTCCTCCACCTTCTCTTGGTCCTGGGCCACCGCCAGCAGCGCGTGCAGCTCGCCGTCCTTGACCAGCAGCAGGCGGCTCAGCTCGGAGTGCGACTCGCGCGAGAGGCGCTTGCTCTTGGCGGACAAAACATTCTCGAGGAGCTCACTGGAACGAACAAGGAATAAAAGCAAAGAGAGGGGTGAAGAAGCTTGATGCATGCCCAGTTAAGGGTAGGCTAAGTCTACCCTACCGGCACAGTAGCTCCATGTCGTCAATGACGGAGAGCAGGCTCTCTCTGGTTGAAAGCGTGGACGATCCCGATGCTGCCTGCGATGGCAATGGACCCGAAGGAGCCACTGCGGCGATCGACGAGGCGTTGGGCTCCAAGGAGGCGAGGAGCACGGACGACGATGCCGTTGCCGAGGCCGATGCCGATGATGCCATTGCGGGTGTTGAGCGGTGGGCGCCAGCCAGCGCGGAAGGAGCAGCGGCCGCCATGGAAGAACAAGGATGGCGAGGCCACACTAGGTACACACGACACACTAGTCACACGACACACACCAGAGAAACCCCTCTAGCTCTGCACACACTATGAAATTAATGAAAAGTGATCTTTGATTCTTTGTAGACTTTGTTTCCAAGAATACCAAGATTCCTAGCCATCCTTCCTTCAGAGAATCTCTGCTTCCTTCCTTCCCTGAAGTTCCCTCAGCGGCTCAGTCACTCACCAGATTGCAGAGAGAACGAACGTCAACTGAGAGAACTAAATATAAATTCGTCAACTGTACGCCAGCGGCACTCACTCAGCTCAGCCTTACTGATTCAGGCGATCCAGGGACTCAGGGAGGAGATCGAGAGAGAAGGGGGTTCGGAAATCAAGATTTTAATATATTTTCAAAAATGGACCAGCATGCAGCAGCCTAATGTAGCCCGGGTAAGCCCGCCCTCTCCCCTTTTTTTGTATGTTTTTTTGTTTACGGCTCTACGCCACTGTAATGGAGTAATAATGGTGCCTGCCTGAATGGCTTGCATTTTGATCTCTTTCTTTTCTCTCGATCTCTCTCGGCGGCTTCCCTGCTTATTCCCTGTCATGTTGTTATTATTTACTATTTATTTAGGCTCTTATGTTAGTGCACTTTCTGTTTCTTCTAGCGCCTCTTCTAAGCCTCTTCTAAGTGCCTCTTCTAGCAGGCAAGCCAGGCAGAGATAGAAGAGGCACTAGAAGAAGCACTAGAAGAGGGAGAAGCGCACTAACATACGAGGGTTAGTTCCTTCTCTTGCTACGACGGCCGTCTGCCCGACTCTGCCGTCAAGACGTTCACCCGAGGAATTGCGTTCACTGGCACGGGCAGCAGGATAAAAGCCAGGATTGATTGAGTATTTGAGTCATTTGAGGGAGTTCGGGGCCACCTCGGGACAGGCCTGGTTCAGGTGCCCATTTCGCCACCGAGGGTTTCTACTCGCCCGCTCGAGACCTCGAAAGCTTTTGCAGCGCAGCGAATTGGTCTCGGTCTTGGGAAGTTGGGACGGCCGACGGGGCGAGCAGCACGGAACTAACGGTAAGAAAGACATCATATCGGTCACCAAAAGAAAAGAGCCACAAACGACCATCGAATGGTGGTTTGGGTTTAGCCTATATCCCCAGTACAGCATCTAGTTTAGCCCTGTAGTCCTGTGGGCCTAACTGTAGGGTAAATCTCTTCTCTTAGACTACCTTCGTAACCTAGCTGCGGTCAATTGCTGTCTGTATACATGTGCGTGTCTTGTGCGCTAGCCGCTCGGTTAGTTCGCGCCTCATGTCTAACGTCTGTGAGTGGAATGCACGATGGCGACTAGATTCCTCGCCAGTGGCCCGAGTAGTAATGCTTCCACATCATAGGTGCAGCCATGCAATGAAACCATGAAATTGGAATTTTCAGACACTCACAATGCGTCAATATCAACCTTAAAATACCGTTTCAAAGCATATGTGGCACCTTCTGTAATTTGTCATGTTTATTATAGGTCCATGACTTGTGTACCTTTAATTCTTATTGCTCTTGTTTGTTGTTCCAGATGGACGCGTCCCTTCTCCGCGAGCGCGAGGCGTTCAAAAGGCGCGCCATGGCGCTGCCAACGGTGGAAAACCGACGACCCAAGCTGGACCCCGCCAAGGAAGCAAAGGCCAAAGCCAAGGCGGCCCAGATGGGCGGACAGAGTCAGAGTGCAAAGGCCAAGAGTGACCTTGCGCAGATGAGGTCGTCCGCGGGGGCAGGATTCAACTCACAGTTCAAGTAGGATTACCGTCGAAAAACTTGTTCTGCTGTTCTACCTTTCTCTCTTACAGATTCGGAGTCCTGGCCAAGATTGTCCGCTACATGAAGGCTCGACACATGGAGGGCTATGATCACCCTCTGAATCTGGAGGAGATCTTGGAGGAAACGCACCAGCTGGACGTCGGGTCCAAGATCAAGACTTGGTTGCAGAATGAGGCCCTACAAAGCAACCCCAAGCTCGATGTGTTAGACGGGGGTGCCAAGTTCATCTACAAACCGCCGTACAACATCTTGAACCGGAAGGGTCTGCTCAAGCTTCTACGACAGCATGACCTTAAGGGTATGGGCGGAGTCTTCCTTGAGGACGTGCAGGAGTCGCTGCCTAAATGCGACGTGTGCGTGAAGCGGCTCGTCGAGGAGAAGAAGATCGTGCTGCTACAGCGTGGCGGCGACAAGAAGAAGGTGCTCTTCTACAACGACCACTCGGCAGACTTCGCGGTGGACGAGGAGTTCCAGAAGCTATGGCGCTCCGTAGCCGTGGATATGGACGACCAAAAGATCGACGAGTACCTGGAAAAGCAAGGCATTCGCTCCATGCAGGACCAGGGTCCGAGGAAGCTCATTCCCAAGAAGAACAGGAAGAAGCCTTCGAGGAGGGCCAACAGGGGCCCCAAGGACAACGCGCATATGAGCTCAGTGCTCGAAGATTATTCAGAAATGACTGCAGACAAGAGAGACAAGTGAATTGGAGATTTGTATGATCAAATCGGGGTATAAATTATTGTCAAAATCGCACTCTCGATATACATATGTAAAGAATGTAAGTGATGATTATTTCAAGAAATTCAATTCCTCTTCATTGTTCCATTTTATCTTTGATTGTTTCATACATTTTGTAAATGTACTTGGAAATGTTTTCCATGTGAGATGGAAAACATGCGTGCAATTGCAGAAAGACGTACCACTCTTGATAAAATCGGCATACACATGTTTAGAGAAAAACTAAGGGTTCCACAGTGTGTTTCAGCCTATTTTACATATTATGACAGCTGAGGACAAAATTTCATGATCATCCAGTATCAAAAATATGGTGTGAAAGCATTGATGGCTTTTGCTCCAAAAATGATTATTTAAGTATTCTCATCTCTCTAACAGCCCCGCATGGCTAGGTTAGGGACTTGGGGGCTATGTAGGGGCTTAGGTTAAGTGCCCTGCAGGGCTAGGGCTCCCGCAGGGCTAGGAAAAATGAGAGGAAAACTGCATTCTTGTCATAATGCAAGTTAGGTTGGGTCAGGCAATTTAGCTCTAGAAATCTGTCAATTAAGCTGTCAATTTAGCTGGATGGTCAACTTTGGCATGGCTTTAAATCTACTAAATGAGGTTCAAATATATTGGTGCTGGGTTACATAATGTAAAATATGCTGAAAAATCCAAAATTAACCTTAGTTTTACTCTATCTCAACAAATTTCGATTTTATCGAGAGTGGTACGTCTTCTGCAATTGCACCGGAAAACATTACTACTTGATCTCTAGTAGTAATGAAATCTCGTAGTCATCTTATGGCGCCAAAAAGGAGATTACTAATACTTACTTCTTACTAGATGCTGGGTAGCACTTACGTAAGAGTAAGTAGTACATAACGGGGGGCCGTGGTAGTGTAAAGCATAAGACGCCTGCCTTGAGGCAAACATGATCTTCCTTGACAAACCAGTAAAGAAAGACAAATCACATAAACGAATATATAGACCCATCACACTCTCGTCCTTTATAATAAAAAATTGAAAGACTGTTTCTATGGGACTTAGAACAAGAACACTTCCAAGAAAACCCCATTCATGAAAAACAACATGGATAAAGACTAGGTTGAGGATGCGACAGTGCCTTAGCCAAAACAATAGACTGCATAGAATCAGGTTACTACAGAAAAGAATACGTTCTTGTCCTATGGTTTGACATCAAAGGAGCATTTGATAACCTAAACATAGAACAAGCCCTACAAGCAATGAAAAACAGAGAAGTTCCTGATAATGTCATACGATGGTACAGAAATTACCTGGATACGCGAGTGGTATGCTACAATGCATGGGGAAACACAACTCAGAAGACCAGACAAAGGATTTCCACAAGGGGGAGTTTTCTCACTAACATTCTATACAATAAGTTGAGAAGGAACCATGTACATAGTCAATGAAATCAACGACTGGCTGGACCAGGTTCCCAAATTGTCAAGGAATTCAACATATCTTGCAACGGTACAGGACTAGAGGATGATACAAATGCTATTCTCAGGCCTCCGACGGTTCCTTTTAATTCCTTTTATTCCTTTTTTTCATTTTAGGTTTGAAAAAATTCCTTATAAGGAATTTATTCCTTTTTAATTCCTTTTAATTCCTTTTTTCTGACATTTTTCCCAGGTAGAGGTAATTTTTACTTAATAAGGGCATTTTTCAGAAAATTGCTGAAATTTTCTTTGGGCCTCCGGCCAAACTTGCAATACTATGGCTAAGTTTTAAAGCAAGTCTTATGAAGATCATGCAGGTCCTCTAATGTCACAAAAATAGTATCCCTTCATTGTCCAGAAGTAGCTTGAAACTTCCTTTTTTCTGCTTAATCTGTTAAGTAAAAATTTCCTTTATAATTCCTTTTTTTCGAAAAATATTCCTTTCCTTTTTTCCAAGAAATTTGCGTCGGAGGCCTGTATTCTATGTGGAAAATGTCTAAAAAAAAACTATTTGAGAAAATGCAACAAATCATCAATGCCCTATCACAGTGGGCCAGACAATTCGGACTAACTTTCTGCCCAGACAAAACACAATATGTCATATACACTCAAAAGAAGATTCCACCAACTCTTCCTACCCTAACACTTGATAACAACCCTGTGAAGGAAGGAGTTAAAGACAAAGGACAAAAGTATCTGGGTGTCATCATCGATCACAAATTACAATTCAATAAACACATCACACACAAAATACAACAGACAACAAAAATTGGCAATTCACAAGAACAGAATCAATCGGAAACATGGCCCCAATCCAAAATGGCTCAAATATCCATATGACGCAGTTGCAATACCAACCATGACATATGCAGCACATATATTATGGGCTCATCAACTTAAACCAAAACACAGAACTGAACTAAAAAAAGATCAACAGGATTGCATGTACAATCATCTAAAATCAAATTGGCAATGCTCCGACAGGCGGACTCATGATAATGCTTGGAATCAATATCAAAGGAACGTATGAAACCTACTGGAATTCAACCACAAACCAACAACAAAAGGCAGGATTCAGAAATGAAACTTCTTATTGACAATTACTACCCAGAACGACAGGTAACAGGCAGGATAAGGAAACTTGATATCCACCAACAAGTGATCTTCAAGGAACCAGAAGAATCGGATATACAAATCTACACCAATGGATCAGGATACAAAAATACCTTTGGATACGGTTACACAATCTCAGGACATATTGAACACAAAGACAAAGGCAGACTTCAAGACAAGGCATCAGTTTTTCAAGCGGAAATGATGGCTATCAAAAAAGCAACTAACCACCTACTAGGACTAGGAGTTACTAACAGAATCATTCATATTCAATAGGACAGCCAAGCTGCCATATCAGCACTAAAAGGGTACATCTTCCATGACGGACTAACACTGGAAACCAAAAACCAATTAACATACCTAACAGACAACAACAATGTCTTTATCAGTTGGATCAAAGGACATGCCAGATACAACGGCAATGAACGAGCAGATGAGCTTGCTCACAAAAGACAAAGCTTAGATGCTGCTGAAGAGGAGCATCACTGAGTACCACTCTCCTATAGGAAAAAACTTATAAAGTCCAGAGCAATCGCAAAATGAAACAAAAGGTACCAAGCTACTACAGCAAGAGAACAATCTAAATACTTTTGGCCAAAAGTAGACTTCATCAAATCCGAACAGTTACTGAAACTGAACAGGAAAAACATAGATCTGATGACACAGTTTATGACAGGATTCAACTTTTTAGGTTGACATCTACTCAAAATAGACCCCAGTATTACCAAGTACTGCCGGGCCTGCGAAGATGATGAACTTGAGGATTCCAAGCATCTAACACTCTGCCCAGCACTTAGCAACATAAGTAGGGTTATTTTACACAGATATCATGAAGATCACACTCAATGGGAGATTCACAACCTCCTACAATTCATTCAACACGGTCAAGTTGCCACACTTCTTATGGACCAATGAGTATAAATAGTGGTCAAAGTGTGGTGTGGAGATTGTGGTGGAGCCAGGTGTCAGCGATGAGGGCCTGGTTGGGAATAGCATTTTGCTGGACGGAGTCGAGGCTTTATTGATGAACCGGAAAAGGAGGACATGGGGAAAAACCGGAAAATGGAATTGAGATGTGAATCTGTAACCATTGGTGTGTATGCCTAACCATCCTGTACAATAAAAGCAATTACCACAGTAAAAAATACATTAAAATATTATTCGCTTTTATTTAGATCCCTTAATATGGCGTGTTGGACGTGAACAAAAATTTGGCCGAAAAAGGCTTTGTTTTGGACGTTGAACGAATTTTTTTCTGCTTTTTCTCCATTTGAACGAAACTTTTTTTAATTGAAATAAAATTGAACTTTACTAGACATTGAACGAAAATTGGACTTGTGATAATAAAATATTATGAATTCAATAACCTGAGAAAAGGTATACTATGGAATGGCGGTTCTTATAATAGCTCTCCGCTCGACGTCAGCTGGTCACCGGCACCCGAAATCGAGCAGATAAAGGTTTCAACAGTAATAGCCTCTCTGAAGCAAAGAAATATGCTCGATTTCGGGTGACTAGCTGACGTCGCGCGGAGATCTGCCATTCCATATTAATCCCTTTTCTCAGGTACATACTGTCGTTCGTGAACCTAATGGGCTAAAGAAGAAATGAAAAAAAGAATACACGAATACCTTACTAAAGCCTTATAGCTTAACCTGTAGTGAATACTATGGGCTCATTGAATTTGCATAAACCATTGACTCCAATATTGTTAGAGATTAAACATGTATGTACTAGGTGCTAAAAAAAGATTAGCACCTAGTATCATGGACGTATTATACTCAACTGGATGAGCAGCGTGCATCAGCTGCTGAAGTCTTGTGGGAGGATGAGTCATAAGGGGTCAC
>LR137631.1:0-57037 GCA_900659605.1 Tisbe holothuriae | reverse complement strand
TGATGGTGGAGTAGTTACAGTTCACTGTGGTAAGGATGCCACTCCCCCTGGCATGGCCACGCCCAAACAAGGAGAAAAGTCTTCCAACTTGTACGCCTTGTGCGTTCTTTGAATTCTCTCCCAAAAGTGATTAAAAGGAAAAGGATTTCTCCTTTTAGCTGAGTCGACGCATTTCGACCGAAATGACGCAGATCAAGTGAGTTGCTGAGTGTTAATGTCGCCGGAACATTAACACTCAGCAACTGTAACTACTCCCTAATATGACAGTTAAAACTCTGTAGGAAATTTATCACTACTATTCCCTACAGCTTAGAGGAAAACATTACTTAACATATTTCATAGAGTTATGTGCCTCTATTCTGCCACAAAAGAAAGTTTCCTGGCACAAGCATTGATCTAACTTTACATTGATCCATCGAGAAGCGTCTTATCCAGCAGAAATAAAAGAAAATAGGGTACCATGGGAATAAGAAAAAGTTAATTAATAGAGGCGACTCATTACATACGTTGTTAAATTTACTAGCATATAATTAACTAACAGCGATTGTATTATTTACAGGTTATATTCTTAAGGGATAAAATCATTTTCCACAATGCCTTAATTCCCATGACTTCTCTCTTCTCCTTTGCCAGCTGTTGTCGTGCCCGAATTACTTCCTTTTCCTCTTGAACCGCTGCGAAATTGGTTCCCCATAACCTAAGCTACCGACAGTAGAAGTGATTTTCTGCGGTCAAAATGGTAAGTTCCAAAGCATTTGACACGCCCACATTGCGCCCAAGGGGCCGCCCGTGGGCTGGAGTGCGTTAGTTAGACCACTGTGGCCTAGATGGGACGAATATTGACCGATTACACCATGGTGCTGAAAGTCGATAAATTCAAGTTTGATCGGTTCTGCAAGTGTACTGCCCCAGATTGAGTCAACATCCCGTGTCCTGCATCCCTCGTAGGGAGCTTGTCCACCACCATGGTACCATCTTACCCAGTGCTCCAAGTGTCCCAGTTCTGTTCCATTCAAGAGTCGTCCACTAACGTCCATTTCTCTTTCAGGGTTTCGTTAAGCTTGTGAAGAACAAGGCTTACTACAAGCGTTACCAGGTGAAGTTCCGTCGGCGCCGTGAGGGCAAGACCGACTACTTCGCCCGCAAGCGCCTCGTGTGCCAGGACAAGAACAAGTACAACACGCCCAAGTACCGCATGATTGTCCGCAACACCAACAAGGACATCTGCTGCCAGATAGCCTACGCTCGCATCGAGGGCGACCGCGTCATCGCCGCCGCGTACTCGCACGAGCTGCCAAACTTTGGCGTTAAGGTCGGGCTCACCAACTACGCAGCGGCTTACTGCACCGGACTGCTGCTCGCCAGGAGGATCCTCAAGAAGTTCGGGCTCGACTCGGTCTACGAGGGCCAGAAGGAGGTCGATGGAGAGCTGTTCATGGTCGACGATGAGGACGAGGGACCCGGCGCCTTCTCCGCCTGCCTGGACACTGGTCTCGCCAGGACTTCCACCGGTGCCCGCGTGTTCGGCGCCATGAAGGGCGCTGCCGACGGCGGCATCTGCATCCCCCACTCCGAGAAGCGCTTCCCTGGCTACGACGCCGAGGAGAAGTCTCTCGCCGCCGAGGTGCACCGTGACCACATCTTCGGCAAGCACGTGGCCAACTACATGGATCACCTCAAGGAGGAGGACGAGGACGCCTACAAGAAGCAGTTCAGCCGCTTCATCAAGGCAGGAGTCAACGCCAGCCAGGTAAGGTTATTTACAGAGCAAAGAAGGAAGTAGTCTTGCCCCCCGGAACAATGGTAACCGCCCCATTGTGGCGGGCTCCCATCTTATGCGAGGGGGCAGAGCAGAAGTAAGCCTTTCGTAAAAACGCATGGTTCGGGTCTTTATATCCATACTCGGCTGTGTATCCTGACGTGAGGTACAGCGTCAGTCTTTAAAACTGTTGCTTTAGTTAGTTTTCTACTTGGACTGCGTTAACCGTGCACCTCCTTCCTTTCAGCTCGAGTCCATGTACAAGAACGCCCACGCTGCCATCCGCAAGAACCCCGACCCGAAGAAGCCCGCGGCCAAGAAGATCCAGAAGAAGCGCTGGACGGCCAAGAAGCTGACCAAGGCCGAGAGGGACGCCAAGGTGGCCAACACCAAGAAGGAGTTCCTCGAGCAGATCGAGGCCCAGAAGGAGTAATCAAACCTTCCGATCTTCTTGACAGCAGCAGCCGGTGGAAACAATTTTATGTTGTACCGCTAGTGTAACTAAAATATATAAACTGGGCTGCCAGAATTAAATATATACGTTGTTGATGCACTCTTAAATTATATATATTTATTGTTCTTTAGTTCAATCAATTTCTTTGGAAAGTATATTTAAGGCTTAGGTTTGTGACATGCACACAGCTTGTGATTTCTGAAGGCTATTAGTTTTCAACGAGAGAATATTGTATGCATCTATGTATGTTTTGTAACTGGGGTCAAGGAGGATAATTTATCCTCCTTGCTGGGGTACTATTGCAGAGGAATATTTCATATACCGCTACAGCGAGGTAGTACATAAACAAGGGAATTAAGCTTTCTTATCGGAGCACCGTTTTGTGCAGATGCTTAATGAGGCCTTAGCTCGTACTCTGTCGAGTCTGATTTGGGCCTCTGCCTCTCCTGCGACCGCCGTCGAGACGTTGGGCTCTGCGTCAGGATGTCGATAATGTGATGGGAAATCAAGTCCAGCGCCACTGAAATGGAAGAGAAAAGGAGACTGGAGGTTATTAATTATTCATTAGGCAACGACGGACGACAAAGAGGTACAACAGCGACTACTAATAATCAAGATATAAAGAGGTTTCGTGCTTCCATAACGCATCCAATGAAATATAGCGCGGCGAACGAAATAAAATCCCTTTATTCTGTAAAATTAATTCTGTACAATATGGAGGGTTTTCTGCATGATGATTCGATTCCTTCGTTTTCATGGTCGGGTAGATTTATTACTAGCTACAATTAAGTGGACTGTCCAATTTTTGGCACCTGATGTATTACGGATATATAATAGTGGTAGAAAAAGACTCAGCATTGGAAGTGTATTGACATAAATACGTGGGGATCGTATATAGTTAATTAAGTACAAGTATGCTATATGAAATTGTATTCAACAAATGTACAAAATGGTAAATGTATAATTTAAGGAGTGTCGAACACAAAACAGTTTCGTTACTTCCAATTAGTTCGCTTTCACATTTAAAAATGCCGTGATTATACAACAAGGATGAATTACATGATTACAGCTATAAAATGTCCGTGTTAAAGAGATTCACTATGCCACCAAAATATGATTCTTTATATAATATAAATTGATTTCTTTTTCTTGAGCGACTCGTTCGGAACTCCCCAAGTCCCGATTTTCCATCCTATTATCATGCGTCCGGTCTTTTAAGGCACTTTTTAAGCGTATAATCCCTTCTTCCTATCTGATGATGGAGTCCGAATTGGACCTGGACCTGCTGAACGTGGGCGAGCCGGACTTTGACGAGCAGTTCTTGGCCCAGATGATGTCCTGAATGTGCTGCGCCACCAGCTCGATGGCAACTGCAAAGGGGTGAAAGAAGAGATTGACGGAGGAAGAAGAAGCTCGGCAAGAGGAGGAAGCACGAAACCAGAACGAAATTAACTTTATAATCATACTCTACGTGTTTAACCTATAGCTACTAAGTGTAGAGGTCCGTTGTTGCGCTCTCGTTATTATACCTGTGTTGTCCGCTCCCCTGGGAATGATGACGTCCGCAAACTTCTTGGTCTGAAATGAGAAGGGAGCAAAAGCGTAAGAAAATAGCGAAACGCTTGATATTGAAAAAGGTAAATAATCCACCCTACCGGCAGGCAGAACTCCTCAAAGGCCGGCTTGACCAGGTTTGTGTACTGCTGCAGAATGTGCTCAAGGTCACGACCGCGATCTTCGATGTCACGGAGAACTAGAAATTAAACAACATTAGTGATTGTGATCTTTGCATTAGATAAGAATCGGCTCCTCACCCCTCCTGGCCAGCCTGGTATCGGCGTCCGTGTCCACGAAGAGCTTCATGTCGAAGAGGTCGCGCACGTCCTTGTGGTAGAAGACGAGGATCCCCTCGAGCAGGACCACGTCCGACGGGTTGATGGTCATCGTCTCCGTGGTGGAGCGCGCGTTCCGCTTGAACTCGTACACGGGGATCTGGGTGGACTTGCCATCCTGGATGTCCTTGAGGCACGAGATCAGAAGCTCGTGGTCGAAGGCGTCTAAAAAGCGGGAAGAGAGTTAGTTACGTTGTAGACGCTCAGGAATTTCGATGAAAGAGTTCAAGGCTGGTCAACAAAGTATGGAGTTCATTCAACCAGTTTGCCTGCAGGCTAAAGTCGTTTTCTGCTTTTTTGCTCGAGGAGGAAGAAAAAGAATTACTGACCAAGCCAAGTTTAAAACCCCAACAGTTCCAACTCTGTAGCCAATGAGAGGAAGGAAGATTTTAATCTGGTGAGAAGGAGAAAGATGGCTGGTTCGCCTCGGAAATTGACCTACTGCTCTTGCTAGCTGGACTCAGATGTAAATAAAGAAGTTATGACGTAGTTTACTGTGATCATACGAATATTGAAGAAATATTCGTGTTATTATCTCATAACAGGATCTGCTACATTCGGCAATATTTTTGTATTTTTGTATTGATACACAGTATTGTATTTCAAGTTTCTTGCAAGAGAAACTGAAAACCAGTTTCTATATTTTTTTGTTTCCATGCAATAAAAAGATTGAGAAATTAGAGTCGTTAAAAGTTTTACTGGAATATCATTATCAGCTAAATAACTTGCAAAATCTAATTTTTGATGAGCTGCTTTTTTTCGTAACCTGATACAATATATGAGGAGGAAAATGAGAAGTTTCGTAATTAATATTTATAAATGCAACTGAAGAATGTATCACCAAGAAATAATGTCATAATTAATTAAATATGCTTAATTACCATCATTTTTCAAAAGAATTTAGCTTTTAGATCTAATCCATTTCGAATTTATGCTAAAGACAGTAGAAGACTGTCTTATATATTTATATTACCTGGGTGGTCAAAGTTAAAGAGTCCTTTCTCGGCGAGCGCGCTCTGCTTGTCATCGAGGTCTTTGTAGAACGAGTCCTGGGAGAGCGAGACGATCTGGCGGTCGGTGCCGCTGTTCTGCGCAGTCACGGCCTGCATGATGCGCTCGCACACAGTGGACTGGAGGGGGACAAAACAATTAGTTAAAGTTACATTGTTACAAAAAAGGTTTGCCGGCTGTTCATGTGTTCTACATTCAAAATATTTCTGCACAAGTGTACAAGTTTTTTAGTTGGCCTCGTACCGAGTATTAGAAAGCTTATTTAATGCCTGACTCATGTCCTCAATAGCGTGAACCCCGTTATTTAAGGATCGAGCTTTCTCACTTTTTACCCTTGCAAAAACTGAGCAAAGATAAAGAATGGAACACGCGGTGTGCGGCTATTATGTAACTGGATACAAATATCGATCAAACTTTCTATTCGTCCCACCAAACGACCTTGACTATGAATTCAGCATCTTAAACTACACTTCCCTCTGGCTCTGTATAACCCGTTTATTGCTCTCTTCCTACCTTCCCCGAAGCGGTTCCTCCGGCCACCCCAATGAGGAACGGCTTCTTCTTCTCCGCCCCGCTGGGCGACACCCTCAGCGGGCTGTTGTTGGACCCGTTGGTCTGGGACGCTCTGCGGATCATGTCCATGGTCATGGTGCTGCGGGGTCTGTGAGCGGGCGACAGCAGCAGGGGTGAAGGAGAAGAAGAAGCTTTGCTGTTGCCGGTGTCAGCCGCGAGGGGGAACTGAGGCGACAGGGACGAGGAGGATGAACACCAGAGCGACGACGAAGAAGCGGCGGCGAGGAGGGCGACGCGGCGCTGCAGCGGGCGGAGAAGAGAGAAACTAGACATGAAACTCCTTCATCCAGGCTTTTGGCAGCATCAGCAGCGCGTGGGATGCGCGAGTGCGAGCGGGTCACTGCGGCGGCATCGGCTGAGCGGAGTGGTCGTCGGAGGGAGCGCGCACTTGTTGCACTGATGCACGTTTGTCTCTCTCTCTCTCTTTGCAATCACTGATGCAACCGAGGCAATAATGATGAATTAACCAAACACGTTTTGTATGAAGGCCGGAAATGGCAAAATTATGAATCTACGTCGTTGACAGCCTCGGAGGCTCGCTGCGAATCGTCTGCCTGGGGAGGAGGACGACGAGGCCTGTCACGTGCACAACGAGGCGGCCAATCACAGCTCGGTTGATTCCTCTCGGCGCACGCGCACTCGAGATCCAAGGCAAACAAACCGGCTTTCTCAAACATGGACGACCGTATTAGTAACTCGATGGACCGCTAGATGGCGTCACCCGTCAGATACGGTTGTTGTAGAAGTGATTGCGCCAGGTGCTGCCAAGTATGACACTGGTGGGCAAAAAGCGCAACTCTGGTGAAAAGTAGGTCGATTTCGACAGTGCATCGAGGCTGCGACTTTAATGCGGAGAGCAGCAGCAAGGAAAAGAGAGAAAAGGGAGCAGTCTTTGAAAGTGAAAGCACTTTGAATGTGTAGGCGGGCGCTGGTAGCAAGAGAAGGGAGAGAGATGCAGGGAGCTGAGGCAAACATATAATGTTAGGAGAGCTCGGCTCTTCTCGTCCGGGCTGGGCTCAACGGAGCTTTCACTTTTTATGACAAGGTTTCTTCACTTTCCCTTTTCTGCTTCTTGGCAAAGAAGAACCTTCTGCTTGTTTCGCTGCTTGATCTACTAATCCAGCATGATGAGCTTAACAAGCCTGTTCAATGACGTGTGCATGATGCCCATTAACATTTAGAGCCTGTTATGACAGTAAAGAGTAACATTATCATCCGACTGTTAATACCGCACCAATATGTTGACCTACTTTTTCCTCCTTCACCGCAGCCGAGCATATAGAAAGCAGCTTTGGTTGTTGTTGCCCAATACGGAAGATTCGTCGTCGGCGACGCGTGTGTGATGCAATGGGCGCCACTGAGCTACTTCCAAAGGCAAGGCCAGACCTGTCTCGATTCGCCTGTCTGAACAACTCACCCTCCCAAGGGGGGACGGACGGACGGCCGCGGGTGTATTCCCCAGGCAGCCGGCAAATTTAAACTTTCCATATATAGCCCCCGCGAGCACGTAAACAGCCGCGCAAGAAGGCTTTCCCAATGATTCCTCTTTTTAAAAATGAAAGTACTGTTTGGCAGTGCTCTGCTTCCGTCTTTGGCAAGTCATCCTTCCGGCGGACGAAGACTTACTTTCTAGGTCTCGTTCTTGAAAGAAGTGTGAGAGAAGTGAAGACTCTGAGGCCCCTGTGAAGAGGATCTCTAATACTAGTGAGCTAATAAGAGTTGGTTTCGTGATAGGGTACAAAAACCCGCGTTGTAAGTATTAAAGAAAAAAGTCGTCGGTAGCTTTGGCATTTTCGCAACAACACGATATTTTTAGTAACCGGCTAGAACGCAGAGTCATTCCCAGTTCTGTGTATACACACACCGCAAGCAGCAGCCCAGCAGGCAGCACACGTCCATTAGCAAGAATTACATATAGCTGCTAAGGCCGTCTGTTGCCACTTTTTTATCCCCTCGCCGCGACAGGACTTTGTACGAAGCAAGCAGCAGTGAGAGTGTTTTAGATTCTTCTTTTCCTTTTTTCAAAGCCACCACCGCACTCGTACGCGGCCTTACACACAAGCTAACAGAGGAGACGTAGACTCAGCCGCCTGCCCGTTGATATAACACAAGCAGCCTTGCAATCTCCTTTCGCCAGACTGCCGCTCGCACGGTGGCAACGTTGCCGTCGCCTACTTGCGCTTGAATCAAGTGAGTGGGGCAAGTAGGCAACGAAGGCATGGCCCTAAATGAAAGGGAGAGGGATCCAAAGGCGCGGCGCGACAACGTCTTGTAGTCTGATTTTATTCCTCCTTTACTTCTTCTTCTTTTCTTCTGACAGATTTCGTCCCAACTCGGTTGTCGCTCCTACAACGAAAGTGAATGTGTTGCTGGCTGTCCCACTCACCCAGATATCATCAAGGAGTGGGAGAAGCAGAGAGAGAAACAAGCTGTAGAGGCAGCAGAAGCAACGCGACGATTGAACTTGACCGTGAAAATAGAATCGCCGTCGTCGGGAGTAGGCCACGGCGACCAGGGCGTACACGTACGGCAACAGGGGTAATGAGTGCAGCAAAGAAAAGAGAAGAGAAAACGAGACTTGCTTCCTTCCGTAGGCACTATTCTACTATATACTCCTTCCTGGAGGAAGAGAAGAAGAAGAAACATTGAAAATGTGAGGAACAGGAAGAAGCTCAAAAAGGGGTTCCAAGACTCAAAGATACCAGTTATACTTGACGTGCCACCCATCTTGGGAGAAGAAGTAGTTACAAAGTCTGCAACGATTGTGTTCGTCTCATCATCTCTTGTGCGTCCATTATTACGATTAATTCTCAGTTAAAGCAATGGAAGCGGATCCAATACCAGGAACCTCCTCCACGGCACAGCCCCCGTCCCAGTCATCGATGCTGCCAGCCTCTGTGCAACAGCAGCTGCTACTGCTTCAGCAGCAGCATGCTCAGGCCACGGCAGCTGCAGCAGCAGCCGCTGCGGCCGCAGCCAGCGCAGCTTCCCCAGCCACTGCCAGCAACACCAACACTACCACCCAACAGTCCCTCGGCGGCATCACGCTCACGCTCAGCAGCAACGCTCAGCCGCCGCCGCCGCCGTCCTTACACTCGCCCACGTCTACCAACAACAACATCCTTCTACTGTCGCCACCGCCTGCCAGCACCACCGATGACGAGGACGCGTCCACCGATCTCAGGGCGAGTCCTTCCACGACATCGGTGGCTGCCGCTGCTTTAAACATGTCTCCCAAGGAGGCGAACGAGGCCATGTTGGTGCTGGCTGCGGCGGTTGGGCTTGGGGGCGTCTCTGATGACGATGAGGACAACGACATAACAGCTACTGCCAGGCAGCATAACAGTGACGATAGTAATAATGACAGCCGATGTAATCGAGGTGCAGCTAATAATAGTAATAATACAAGTTCAAATGGACGAGAGGCGGCCACTAGTCAAGGTAGGTGAATCAGCCAAGTGCGCAGTTTGTCATTGTATGAGCATGTGCTCTTTCAAAGGCCAGTTGAGGCCTTGACTTATAGTCGTTTTGTTTGACAGCCTTGACTTTGCTGTATTCAAATATTTGAGGGGGATAAAAATAGGACTCTCAGGGATAAAAATAGAGTATAGGCCTGTCCCAGAACAAAGATGTGTGCAAGGCAATTAACAAGTGTTTATATTGTTAGTTTACGTTATGCGTCAAATTACAAGTGCGCTTATCTGGCTTCTTCAATGTTATTACATAACATGCATTAATAGTTCTGTCAGAAATGAAGATACATCTATTTCTCAATTGACCTTTAAAAACGATGCTTTCATTTGAATGGATACTTTGCCGGAAATAATTTAATTATTGATACTATGGCTATTACTTAGCCTTAGTTCTGAAAGGGAAAGTATTTCGGAGTTGTACAGTGTAAAATATGAGGAGAATAGTACTCAATATTTGTTATCCCTCCCTCAAACCCTTCATTTACCACGTCCAAGACAAAGAGCGTGATTCATCCATCCGCTCTTGCGATACAAGTTCAAACTTCAAACTCCATTCGAGACCAAACAATGAAGAAAAGGGTGTAAAACAAATGATGACTCGACTCTATTCAACATATACTAGCTGTGCACGTCTCAAAGGGTTGGAGGCGAGAATATATTGAGATCATCTCTCTGAAGCAATTCAAAGCCAACGATCGCTGTGAGGCCTCCTTCGCTGTTTTTGTATGCGTTGCTGCGGCTGAGTGTTCTTCTTCGTGCACGTTCTGCAGCGCCAAAAAGAGTTGGAGGAGGCAAGCAGCTGAAAAAGGGTTATACTATGCATGGAAGATAGTAGAATAGAGAGGCATAATGATTAGAATACATTATACTGAGAGGGCAAATATATATTATGTCTTCTTTGATTACATTGCATTGTGTAACTCATCCTTAAAGAAAGTTAATCATCACCTTGCCTCAATAAGCACCCCATAATAAAATACGAGCAGTTAATAACACCCAAAAATTACACCATAAAGTAATTTTCTCTTGGCATTTTCGTCCACCTATGCCCACCTCCACCATACGATGCAATCGAGAATATGACGTACAAAGAGAGAAGAAGTAAAGAAGAAACGAGTATCATAGCGCTTTATATACAGCCACAGGTGCCAGCTAGCATGGCAGCTTAGCTGGTCGCGCGCGCGGCTGGAAGCTCCTCTTCTCTGACTTTTAAAGCCAGCCGACAAGGACAAAGAACTTTCTCCAAGCTGTCATGCAAGCTGTTACAGTCACCACACACGTATGTGGAAGCAGAGAAGCTCGTTCAACCACTAGATGGCAGAAGAAGCTGCAAATATGCCGATGGTTTATGAAATGCATCTTTTCAGGCTTCTCTCCCAGCTCCAGTCAGATTCCGGCTGGGACCTCTTCATCCTCCTCAACCTCCTCTTCAGCAGTTGTGCTGGTGAGGCAGTCAAGTTCAACCTCGCCGTCCTCGTCAGGGATGCCATCCTCATCGAGGCGGTCGGGACAACTGATTAGTCAATTGTCTTGGGAGTCACAAGGTAGTAATTATGCAATATTATGAAGAATTACAATACTTTATTAAGATACATTTCAGAGTCTGAAGGAACAGGAGGCGCCAGCCAGGCGTCCAACTGGTCCGAGGATTCCTCATTCGAAGACAAGGATGACGACGACGAGGAAGAAGCCGAAGCTGCTAATCATAGTCGGTTGCAAGAACAAAAGGCAGACCAAGAAGCATCAACGGGTGGCGGAGATGACGAAGCTGCTCCCGATGCTTCTGGCAGGGGCAAGATGTCCAAGAGTCAGAAGCAAGCGGGTGGCAAGGGCAAGAAGGGAAAAGGATCTCAAAAGGCTAAATCCAAAGGTAAGCACACATAATTCGTTTCTCTCTGGAATATCAAATGCTCGCACGACAATTACTCGAAATTAGCCGCTCTCGTAATGCTCGCATGAGCACAGACAAAAGTACTTGGTCGTCTAATCTCTAGATGATCTCCTGCATACGTGTAGCTGGCTGAACAATAAACAGGACCTGGGGCGAGAAGAAGAGCTTTGAGTAGACAGTTAGAATTTCCCCCGCACAGCTCCAGAGGAACTTTCATGGAGCTCAGCTCTCGCTCTCTCTTTCTTTCCCAAACTTGCACCGGTGCTAGACGGCTGCTCAGGATGCCGCGTCTGCTGCTGCGGCGGCGGCAGGGATTTTACCTGCGGCGAGCGCGCACCCATGCCAAGGTCAGGCCGCCGCCGCTGCGGCCAAGTGCGCAGGAAAGTACCGTCGCCGCCGCCGCGCGGATAGGATGTAGGAATAGGATCGCAGCTGCGGGAAGAAAAGAAAGTAGAGTTGGAGACTAAGAAAGAAAGAAGGCGTCTTACATTCGTATGGGAAAGGATTTCTCTATGAATATGTAATAAACATATTAAACTGCTAAGTGGATGGATGCAAGGATTACGAATTTATCTCTCTATTAAGATTTAATTGTGTTTGTTTATTGTCCTCCCCTCGCGATCCCTTCTTCACGGCGACTGCACTAAAGGAATTTCATTGTCCGATCGAAAAACGGTTTCGAAATCAGCCTCCGATGATAATGATGATGATGATGATATCCGAGTATAAGCTGCGCTTTGGATGATACGAAGACCAGAGATATGTCACAATGTGATCGTAAGGGACTGAGATGCAAATGGAAGGTTTAGTTTCAACGATCATTTTTGAAATATGTCCTGAACCGGTTTGCTCATTTCTTCACACTTTCGTCAATATATAGTAAGGAGAGAGAGAGAGAGAGAGAGAAAGGGTTATGAGTTAATGAGCGTTTTTTGGCTCCCGAAAGAATCGAAGTGACCGTAAAGGAGAAATTGTGAGATTCGACTGACGCAATGGCAGTTCCAGTTTTACGCCTTGTCCAATCACTGAATACGCGCTTGCATGCTTTAATGAACCCGAATATCTACATTCAGTGTGGACATTGGAAAACCTGAAATATGGCGAAAATAAACAACCATTATTATCGTATTTGACCGCAGCGAGAGAAAAGATATGCATGCCTCGGTTTTCTCCTATACGCGAAATATCATTCGGTAATAATCGTGTCTTTAAAATAATGACTCGGCCGCATGTATATTTTTATTCGCGCGATTGGAATCGAAGCTGGATTGCGTCATGTACGCAAAGAAAGAAAGAAAAGAAGCTGAGGAGGCCTTAATAGAGGAGGAGTCTCTCTGCGTCAGCCTACGCAAAAGGCGTCATCGCGATGAAAGAAGGACTAAATATACACGAAGGAGCCTTTGAAACCCGACAAGATTAGCTTGAAGTTAACTTAAGAGATAGTTCGATACTGATATTCGTAGGGAGGCAAAAGATGGAAAATCACGATTTTTAGAGCGAAAAGGGGTCTTTAAGGAAGAATAGAAGGAAGCAGCCCGTTATCATTACATTAGTCTTCCATGAAGTTGGAATATTCAAGCTAAAAAGAGGTTTCGCAGCTCACGTTTTTTTCCAACTCATAATGCGCCTGTCATGCTCAAGAGGAACTTATGACTCCCCCGAGGTGCAATCACGTCGAGCAAAGTGTTTGATTTACTCCCCTGATAATTTCTCTTCCTCCTCCTGTCGGAATGTGTTTTTCCGAAATCCAGGACATTTTGAGCGGCCAGCTTGACCGTTGGCGGACGACGACGATCCCTCAGCTCTGCAGCAGCCATTCATGCACATGTAAAGCAAGCTGCACATATGAGAAGGAGGAGGAGAAGGAAGGAGAGCGATTATCTTAATTGTTACAACTGGTGGCAGAGGGTGAAATGGGAACAGGCAACCAGCATGTTGCATTTGGAGGATTAGAAAACGACACAAAATATTCCAGCTCCCACATTGGAAACATTGTTAACACGTCTTCGCAACAAATCTTTTCCTCCTTCTTAATCCTTTTGTCGTCGAAGCCATTAATTTTCTCCAAACTTTGAAGCCGCCCTCAATTCTCTCCTCGCCCTTTGATGCCTTCATAGTCACTCATTAAATTTCACCTCTTGGCATGCATCACATTAAATGTCACCCTTCTACTATAACCCCACCCTGTTTATTCATTAAACCAACTTTAAGTAGTAGATGCACATTTTGGCGCCACAAACGAAATCTCGCACAAAAGGGTTTCTCGACGGTTTGGAAATGTTGTTTACGTCGAACGGAAGCAAGAAAGAGAAGTGACATCATTTTGAAAGGAGAAGAAGAAACAATGTTTTCGGATTTTCACAACGGTTCGAAAACACATTTGAAATGGTAGTCTCTCTTTCTCTCTCTCTCTCTCTCCCTCTCTCTCTCCCTCTCTCTCTCTCTCTCTCTTTCTTTCTCTCTCTCCGTCTTTGTTAGTTTGCACAAATTTAAATATAAATTCGTTAGAATCCACTTCCTCAAGATCCAACCAGCAACATTTGACCGCAGACACTTTTTGTTGCATTGTTTAGAGACGTAACAAAGTCTAGGATTAGACTTGCAAATCCGGCGGTTTAACCGTCTTTGCATGTGTTGCACAGATCGAGTGACACAAAACGTATACAAAGTGCATTTTTCGGGGCAATTTAAACCGCGTAATTGCCTTTATTTTTCCCATTTTCCTCTACATTACACTCTCCTTTCTTCTTTCTTTCCCAGGCCAGAGAATATAAAAAGCTGATCATTCTTTTCTGCAATCTATTTTGCTCTCATCTTAGATGTACGAAAAAAGAGTATCTGACCTGCAAATAACAAGAAGTAGAAAGAAGCATTTGAAAAGCTGCAATAAATGCGGGTTGGTCGGGCAAAGCAGAAAAGTCGATTGAGCAAAAGCGCAGGGAAGGATCTGGGAGAAAGACACCAAATACATGACATTGTATGCACAGGCTGATGGATCTAACTACCAAAGATTTACGTAAAAAACTATAAAATATGTGTTTTTGCATGATATTTCAGCTACAGAAGTCATGTTTTGCCCCTTGTGTCAATATAGTTCTGTGAAAGCGATGTGTGTTCTTGCAATTTGCGTAGGTATGCAGCAGCGCTCATGTATGAGAAAGAAAGAGAAAGAAATGGGGAAAGAGAGAGAAAAAGGGGAAGAACTGGATCATCTGCATTTGTTATTCTCTGATTTGAGTATAAAGAAGAGCAATAATATTTCTTTTGTCTCCGTTCCATGTGTGTATAAATGGTGGTTCCTTTTCATCTGAGACAATCGTCCCCGCCCTTGTCATTAGAGAGACACCCGATTTGGGGTTTGGAGACTCTTTTTTGCTCAGCGCCCCGTTTCTAAAAGGGTTGATAGGCAAAAAACCTGATCCAAATGAATCTGATGAAAAACGACAGGGAAAGAATTCAATGCTGGGCAAAAACAATATTAGCGGACAAATATGTGAGCGGACAAGGAACGCTACATTCCGGAGTCTCATTTGAGGTTGTTACTCCTTTGACCCTTTGTACCATTATATGCTGAACATGTGTAATTCCTCCACCCAGGGGTCAGCGAATATAATAAAACTGAAACATTCATCCTTCCACTTTCTCCGCCTTTTAATGCCACACACCTTCTTCTACGATCAAAAGGATTATTGCGTAAGAGCTCCGTGATTACGGTGGTTTTATTATTATTACCGTCACCCCCTTCTCCGGGGAAGAAACCGCGACAAAGAAAATCTCGATAATATATTAACACATGTGTTTTTGTCGAGGAAAAACCGCCTAATTGAATATGCTGCTTGTTAATATGGAAAACTGTATACTCTGAATATGTGTACTTCTTTGCTCAAAAAGCGCCTCTCTTCCTTCTCCTAGCCAGGGGAGCTCAACTTTATTCTTCAATGTAGGCCAGCTGAATACAGTGTAGATGAAAAACTTTTCCTTCTGAATGGGGTAAACTGCTTTTCTTTAGACTCCTCTTCTTCCAAACACAATGCCACCGGTCGAGAGAGAAAACGGGTATATACATGCAATGAGACTACCATAACATGAATGGTTTTCGATTTTAAGCAGCTATTTTGAACCTCCCTGCCAAACGATTTTGAGGATGCTCTGATGATGAAACAATGGAGGAAAGTATAGAAGACATGGCCACGGATGTCTTGTGAGCGTCTTTGCGAGATCGGTGGAAATAGAAGGCGGCTTGGGCGGAAACCGCTTCTCACTTCTCTTTCTTTGATTGCGTTAGAAGATCCCAAAGGAAAAGAGAGAGACAGAGAAAAGCGATTGTGTCAATTTAGAGGATATTGCACAATACAGCTTGACATAAAAGAGCGAAGAGATAAAGGATTGAAACTTAAGATCATTAATTTGCATGATTTAGTCTCTTTTTCCAATCCTAGGCAGATGTTTTGCTTTCAAGAAATTAATTAACAATCGTTTTTGTTCATTTTCTCTCAACTTCTCAAGAATGGTATTGCATATTTGTCCTACATTTTGTTTGTCGGCATTCCCAGATAAGCGCAATAAAACAATACCAATTAGAAACACCCTCAGCAACAAAAGACGACGACGGCAACAATAAAAGTGTATGCAACAACTAAGGAGGGTCTTAGTTGCCGACTTGTTGTTATTAAAGCCCTTGCAAATGGGGAGAAGAAGAAGTTCTTTTTCCTCCCCCTCCTCGGCCCTAAAATTTGGCCTACTTTCAGCGAAATAAAATCGAACTTGCAAAAGAGGGTTGAAGAAGGAAAAAGTTTGAATCTCTAGTCAGATCTTCTCTTTTATCCTCTGTGGACAGATTCAAGATTTCGCAAGAGATTCTTGCCGAAGAAGATAATCTTTGCTGCAATCATTACCATCGCAATTTCCGTCACCGACATTGTGTCCGTCGGTGCGGGGGTGAAGAAAAAGCGCGCGAAATTTGAAAAGTGGGACAGACAATGACCAGCAGTGCAGAGATGAGTTTCTGAAATCTGAATCATATTTCAGAACTAAAATATTTTAAATTAGTGAGTTACCATGGGAAAGATATGTTCCTTAAATGTCCTTAACGGACATACCAGATTGAATTATGAATCCTGCCTCAGAGGCATTAAAAGTGCTTTCATTGTCCTGCAAGCCGCGAAACGTACGATCCAGCCACTTTTTGCACTCTTTTAATTCCCGTTAAGTGTCATTGGAGAATTTCGTCATCGTTACTGCACGAAATTGCTTCAATTGCTATCAGGGGTATAAAACGGTTTTTAAAAGGGGATTAAGGCATTCCTGCAGCTTTTAAGGGATGTGAAATGGTTATAAGAGCTGAAAGTCCTCTCGTCTAGGATTGTCTTAAATAGATGAAGCGCGACCAAATAGGATTGATACTTGGAAGGAGGAAGGCTGGGAGGAAGAAATCGTATTGTCATTAGTCCATGCATAGTTAGTTGGACAATAATAAATGACAGATGTGGCAAGTAATTTAATTACTCTCAACTCCAGTTTAACGGACTCCAGGATCCATATTTTTCACATTGACTCTCTCTCCTGTTATCTAATTCCCACACATTTATTCTTCCCAGCTGCGTCCAGCCTCTGTTATGATTATTATTTGTCTTTGTGTGTACATGTCGTCGTTTTTATTTTCCCTTTTTCATGACGATTTTTAACCACCGAATGTGAGAATAAAAGAGTCGTCGTAATAATGGAAGGTGAAAAGGAAATGATTTGCGGCTAATGATGTCGGAATATACAGAGAAGAGAGAGAGATTACAATATGGGTGGAATAAGGTTTAGAAAAGTGGATATATCTGGCATTTTCTCATGGAGTGGGCGGATTTGTAAGAGAAGGAAAAAGCGTCTCTTCTTCATCTTCAGTTCACTCTGAGTACCGTTGAAATTTGATGGAAGAGTTGTGTAGAGACATACATGTATTTTACTCTAAACTTTGTATAAACTACAATTCAGTCGTAAAAGAAGTATTTGTCCAACTATGGCACTAAACTTCAACACCCTTGAACTCTTAAATCTCAGCATCATTCGCCAAAAAAGGGTAAAATATATGTGTGTGTACCTTGAGTGGCCCTGCAAAGGGTCGAAACAGACATATTTTATCCGCTCACATCCCTCTTTTTAACGCTGTAATTGAGATTTATCTCCTTCTCTTTTTTGTGCGAAATCACCACCACAAATTTGCGCTCGTGAAGAGTGAAAATAAAACAGTGGATAACGGTCAAAGTAGTAATCATGGTCATGCCTTTATTGTGAGTTATTTCAATTCCAACCATAAAGTTGTGTTATAGTATTTTCGTTTCATCTACGCAAGGAGTATCTTGAGGTAGCACCGCGTGGTACAGAGAGGAGATTAGACTGCCGTTATAGGAGGAGAGTATGTTGCAATGGACGCAATTCCCCCTTTTTAGATGACGAGGAATCCTACGCAAATAGGGTCGCTATGAATATTACCTAAACGTGTATAGGAGTGTCTGAGCAGTTTTCTTTGTGGGTATAACATTCTATAGAAATTTGAGAAACCGGAACTGTTAGGACGAACCGAGACAGTTGTTGTAAATTCCTCTCAGACTTAATTGAAGTCTTTTCTCCATTTATCCAGAGAGTGGCTTAACTTCAATCCTTTTCTAACTCTAAAAACCAGTTGATGATGTTCACTTTTATTTCTTTTATTTTCCACGTCCCTTTCTTCTTCTTCTTCCATTTTTCCCAGACTTGCTCCAGCAGCAGCTTCAGCTCGTACGTATCACACATACACGATATCCCATCTCGCTATCCTGCTTGCTGCAAGCTTGTATATGCCTGGTAACAGGACTTTTCTCTTTTCCCCCTGTTCAATTCTTTCCCAACATCCAAAAGCTGCTTTTAGCACGTATGGCGGCGGCGGCGGCCCGCCTAGCTGGTCTGAACAGGTACCCCAGGATAGTCCCAAGCTGCTACTTGCACCAAATTTTTCCCAACCGTGCGTGCGTGTGCGTGCGTCAGTGTGTTCGTACGCATGTGTGTCTGTCCGGTGAGAGAGTTTCGTCACCGCCGATGATACTCTCTCGCTTGGCTGAGCTCTATAAGCTGCCAGCAGCTACGAAGCTGGAGCAAGCAGCAGCAGTTTCTTAGATGCGTGGCAAATAAGTATTAAGCAAGAGTTAAAGCAGCTTTTGATAGGACCTAGCTGCAGTTGTTTGGAACTTAATTGGTAATAGTATTTATACTAATCCTCCTTGTGCGTACTTTGGATCTTGGATTCTCCATATGCATTCCAATCTTTCCTTCTCCTTTTAAAAGCTTCTCTTTCTCATTTGGTGATTGATGAACATTTCTAAAACGGCAATGGATAAGTTTGGGAAATATGCACACGCGCATATCATTATGGAAGAAAAACGAAAGTCTGGCCAGATCATCATTATGTAATCGTGCTTATTATATCCTTTATTATGAATCTATCGGCTCGTCGTCGTATGCACACCGCAATAGTTCCGAATTCCGGTCGCAGCGATCGGCCAAGGGTGAAATCAATTTGCTAATCAAACAACTGCAATCGTCGTCGCTGTCTGTGCGACACATGAGCTGAGCGATCTTGCGAGGAAATCACTGAGCCACGAGAATAGATATCAAACCATGGACAGTTTTAGACTAATTCATGCTAATTTGGTTACAAAGGACATTGTTAGAGTTTGTGAACTTTCCCGTCAATAGTCCCATTACACCCATTTGAGCCCAGGTAGATTCCCTTCATGTCAGAGTAATCTTAAAAGGACATTTCTCGCGTGTCAATCAAGTTTTCTTCCAAAAGCTTCTTGTAATTTTAAAGCGAAGAAAATCTTTTTCCTCGGTAGCATCTGTGAGACGACGACGAAGAAGCTTTAAACATTTTACGAGTCGCTTTTAAAGTCTTTTATCCTGAACGTCATTGTATGTGTCGGGTCACGATGTAATAAATGACGACGTCGTCGGGTGCACTGCAGACGGTCTGGCTGGTGGGGGATGCAAAGGGAGGCTGAGTGAGTGGCGGAGACTTTAACGCGTTTTAATTTTAGAGACGGACGGAAGCAAGGGTGTGATCAAGTTGCAGAGAATAGTCCATTTTAAGATTTATATTCAAGATTTATGAAACTACATTTTACGGGCATTTTACTATGCACATGCATTAGAAAGTTTGTATGACAATATCAATCCCGACCCTTCTTTTCTCAATTGAGTCGTCAATCCCCCAATTTTCTTTGCCAACTGGTGAATGCACTTCCTCAGCCGACGGTATAATCAGGAATGCCCCATTTCCTCCTCTTTGTTATTAACAATTCGGATAAAACACCGCGAAGAAGAGAAACTCTCTGTTTTCCCCTTTCACTCAAATTCGTCACTTTTTCCTTCTCCTGGCAATTTAATGCGTGCACAATGCAATTGCTACTTCACATCTGCTCCCATCAAACTTCTTCTTCTTCTTCAGTGTTCATCATGCGAGGAGAAGAAGAAGCGGCACAAATTGCCTGCAACCCCCGTTCAAAGAAATATTATTAAGCTGCACCCTTCCGTTCTTCCTCCAAAAGCCCTTTCGATTTCGTCTTGAGGAAAACGGTTGCAGCAGGCGACGTCGTTTAAAAGTGGGGAAAAGGAAGACAAGGGTTGAAGGGAAATATGAAAGAAGTAAATTTATCTGAGGACGGTTTCGGAATGCTGTTATCAAGAGGATTAAATATGCATGCATTTATACTCAGCTTGAGTAGCCTGTTCTATTTGTATAAAAGTATTTTTAAATAGTTCCTTCTAATTACATTCCATAGCCCAGCTCAGCACTTCTTAGCCATACTCCAGTGAAGTGTCTCAACCATAGGGGGTTGGCTGCATTTTCCTTCTTCCCCGACGGTGGTGCAGCTTTAGTTGAACGTCCGTCCGTCCATGCTTGGGATAGGGGATGGAAAAAACTTCACTGCCAGTCCGCCTGAAAGGGAAATGAAAAAAGGAGAAGTTTTGAAGAAAGGGAAAGTGAAGATTGCATGTATGTTTGTCCATACCAGACACAGGGGGAGGTAGAAGCAGCAGCAGCAGCAGCGGGGTAGGGGAACGAATCCCTAGACGACGGGTGCATGCGTGCACTTACCTGATGACTGACTGCCTGCAGACGGGGGTAGTAGTAGAGAGTGTTGCCTGTCGGTGCGTCCGTTTAAGAGACTGAAGGGGTTGCAGCGGCTAATGGAAGCCGACAAGGTGGAGGAGATTGCTTCGGAGGGTGAAAGTGAAATCGAACAAACAGGTCATTATGAAAGAGACGAGTTAACAACATTATGTGTGTCTTTGTCCGGTCTGCAGCTGTCACGGTTATAAAACCATTTCTCACCCCTTTCATAAGTGCAGGAGCGGCGGCGACAATTATGAACAATAAACAAAATGACTTTCTCTCCGCTTCGAGGAATCGCCTCAATTTCCGCTTCAGAAAGCAGGGAGCATTTCTCAGATGTGGGATGAAGAAACCCAATGCATTGGAGAGAAAGAAGATTTGCTCTTTCCTCATCTTCTTCTTCTTCCATTCCAGGGACCAATTTAAAAGCAGAATTCCGTTGCGCTCTAAACGGAAGAAGAGGAAGATAAGAAAAAAGCTTCCATCATTCTAACCTATAAAGTCTATGAGATACCTTCTTTCGTACTCATACGTTATACCCGGCACCTAGACAATCCCTGTGGCGTCCGTCTGTCAGTCAGTGCACCAGCCCGCTGCATCTCTCTCGCTCTCTCTTTCTTTCCCAAACTTTCTCCAGGCGGAGACAGGCTGAAGCAAGCAGGAGGGCAGCCCAGGACGGCCGAGGCGGCCAGAGGAGCGCACACACACATGTGTGCTCTGGCGATATCTTGCTCTTTGTTGAGCAAGGAAGCAAACTTCTCTCTCTCTCTCTCTCTCTCTCTCTCCTTTGTGTCTCGGAACTTGGAGCTCTTTTTGGGAGGAAGACGAAGCTGCTCTTGCATGGCTTTAAACTTTAGCATGAGTCGGCGATCACGGAAATGGGGAATAGAGCGAAGGAGAATCCCAAGCTTGCTTGCTTTTCGGTTTCGAGTCTGGAAAGAATGCGGCTTTAAAATATATGACGTGTGCATACGGGATGCGTGGAATGTAAAGGAGCATGTACAGTACAAGAATGATTATATGACTTCTGGAGGTGTTTTGGGGCTCTTTTTGCATTGTAATTTAGCATGTGAACTATGTCTCTGATTTCACTTTTTGTATCCAGGCTATACTTTTCCATCCTCCTACATGCTCTTCTTTCTTGTGCAAGGTTATGGCTTGCATGCAGGTGGCTTGCACTGCCAAAACACAAAATAACAGGCTGAAGAGGAGGAGGAGAGGCGGTGAAAAGCATTTTTGTCACATCAGCCGGCTGCCAAATAAAACATGTCCTTATTTATGCTTCTGCAGCTTACGGTAGGTCAGGAAAAGAAAATCAGTGGTACAGAAAAGAAACCGACAATTGTAGGAAACCATTAAAACTGGCTTCAATTGTCCAGAAACACTTGCATTGGAGCATTGGAATGTCTTTCTTTCTTTGGTCCCGATCATCAGCTGTTCTTCCTCTCTTTCCTCCCCTCCCTCGTCTTTTTATTGCCCCTTGTTATACGAAGCTTAAAAAGCGAGAGTGGTCGGCGACCACCTTGCAAACGAGGAAGTAGCAACATGTGAGCGCCCAATATACAGATTACATGGACAAAGGAGGGCAAGTGGCAATGCTCTTTAAATTGCACAGTAATAGCCACCCCATGGCCACGTATGTCTTCTTTGTCCCTGTTCTCAGACTTTTAAAGAAGTAAATCCAGCTTTGGTCCTTGTTTCGCTCTCTGCTGGAAATCCGAGACAATCAAGCAAGGAGGGAGGGGATGTTGAGGGTGATTTCCCGAATCCAACATGACGAGGAATGTAGGGCGATTTACGGCTTTTATTCCCCGTTTAAAAAATGTGAAAGTCCTTGTGTGAAGAGCTTTTCTTCTCTTCCTCCAGCTGGGAATATTAAATGCTGAGTATAATCCCCTTTTATTCACTTCTTATGTGTCGAATTTGGGTCAGACACGTCCATCAAACATGTGTAATAATAATAGCAGAGGGAAAAGGGGATCTCCGAGATTTGGACTTTTTTGCATCATTGAGAGTAGTGTTAAAAGTAAGTGAGGGAATGTAGGTCGGCGGATTATGGGAAAAGTGCAAATCGACACATGTTACACTCGGGGCAAAAAGTAGAGACGTGTTATGTTGTTTCCGATATGGGATATGAGCAAATGGACTGTTAGCTTTTAGGTTAATTTACTCCTATTTCAAGTTAGCAGTTAGAACCCTGTACCAACGTTTGATGCGAGAAAGAAATCATGGATCCTATCATTTTCCTACTGTTATTATTATGGCTATATCCCCTCCTTCTCCTTTTCCTTCTTTTGCTCCCCCAAATCTGCTTTTGTGATTTAAATGTCCTGAGATGTCTGAATAGAGATCGGGCAGCCGGACTAGGAAGAGAGGGAGGGAGATCGAGTCACATTTCGGGGGGATTGTAGGCAAGGGGATCAAGCAAGGCAACCAAGATCGCGTAAAAAGTGTGCTGCTCACAGGCTATATAGAATAATATGACACTATTTATAGAGGGGAGCGAATAATATTAATATCAATAGAGGCCTTCTTAATGACAACACTCTTTTTCTTGCCGTTGTTGACCCCCTTAGAAAATGAGAGCAAGTCTCTCTGTTTGCTGTACTCGAGGTATATTTATTGCTTTCAATCGAGCGGGTAAAAAATGTCATGCTATTACATACGCAATATATAGAAAAGATACATATGGAGCAATTCAATGATAAAACTATATGAATGGGCTATCAAACAATTTGAAACAAACCTGTAGAACACATCATACGAGATTTGTTTTAAAAGTACTGAGGGGTTAGAATATGTGCATACGGCTTTCCTTCTCTTTTGATATCAACTCAACAAACAACTGCGTTGGCCCATTTCACCCCCAATTTATCGCAGCATATTACACGTGATTATCAAGTTGTAATTCGTCGCTAGCTCTAGTTTTTTTTCTAACTACGACGACGACGCGTTCTCCTCTCGTCGTTCGTTAGCCGCTATCTCTCGTCCCGATCTCGGTTTCTCCGATTGCTGCAGTCGTCGGGCTGGAAATAATACCGGATAAAAATCAACGTGCCTTTGTAACAAATTTTCCGCCAAAAATGTTCGCCTCCCTCTCTCTGTTCAGATCCAATTTCAAAGGGAAGAAGAAGCGTAAATGTGTTTGCGTAAACTGATGAGAAATGCAAGCTCGGCACAAAGTGTATTCCTTATATATTCAGGAATGCTTGATGATGTAGTGTGGCCTAAAAAGCGAATTCACTCTCACTCTCTAGCTGCTAAAAATCCTCGTTGCTACACATTTAGTAAAGCAGGCTTTTGCTCATGCATTACTAGCTGGGGAGAGATGTCGAACAGCAGCAGCTTCTTCTACTTCTTGGCCTGGAAAAAAATAATGTTAAAAAGAGGGACACGACCGTTCTCTAGAGCGGGGCAGCAGCAGCATGAGCAAGGCCTTAGCTGTCGTCTTGCGACAGCTTCTTCTTCTTCTTCATTTCGTGTCCCGAACCCGGTTGTTCTCCTTCTCCTTCTGTCCTCTCTCTCTCCCAATGCAGCTATATGTACGAGGCCTAACTTGGCATATCCACGCACTCACAACTCCGCTTTTAAAGCTTCTTTTGCCATCATCAAATAGCAGCAGCAGCATGTAGTATGAAGCAAGCGGCAGCTCTGCCGAGGAAGGGAAAAACTTGGAGCAAGTCGCCTTTTTCTCCTTCTCCTTCTTCTTCTTCTTCCTCCGCTCGTTCGTAACATACTTCGTACGTAACGCGGCGCCTGGTGCAAGCAGGCTTTTTTGGGGAAAAGTAGGTCACTCCCCAGCAAGGGCGAAAGCAGGCAGTGCATGAATCTCGCGCGCGCTCACGCGCAAGGCACTATCACCGTAGCAGTCTTGTCCAACGTGCGCGCGGTCTCCGGTCGGTGCAAGCAGGCTTCCTCCTCTTCCTTTTTACTTTCACCCTCGTCGTCGCGATCTTCTCTCTTCTGTCCTCGCCGTCGCCGTCGCCGTCTTCTCCTCGACCCGCCGTCGCCGCTCCGGAGCAAGTTCGTCCTCCGCAGGCCAAAAAGATCATCATCACTTGGATCGTGTCAGCCTCCAGTGAAGGAGCTCCAGTGACTCTACTCGTATTGTTACGACGTTATCCGCCTCCTACTCAGTGAAAGTAAACATAGCCGAAGAAACCTTACAAGTTGGCCGACTGGCAGGCATTGTGTCCTTATTGTGCGGCCTCCGCATCCTCTAGACCTCGTGTCTCGTGCGGCCTCATGGTCCCCACGCAGGGTCGAGCGCCCGAACCGTCTTAGTGTACGTGTACCTCAGGCCAGCATGTGTGTAGTGACCCACGGGGGAAGCAGCAGCAGTGGCAGTTATTACTATTGTTCGAATGACACCCATGTCAGTGATTGTCGCCATTCCCGGGCAGTGCCACCATGAAAAAGTCCTAGCTAGGAACTCGTTTTCAACACCTCCTCTCCGCCCGTCTTGTGTTTGACACACTTTTTCGAGTAGTGAACGAGAAGAGCACTTGCGCAAATTTAAAAGCCTACTACATGCAGTGTGCGCGCAGATATACAGAGAGAAACTATTATTATTGTTATTATTATTGTTGTACGTTTTTGTAACATTGTGAGAGACACAAATAGACACTAGTGCTGTAGTCATCATGTTGCCCACCATGGAGATCCCCATCTCCAGCGTGAGCGGCGGCGGCTTCAACGTCGGCCTGGACGACCTCAACGCGTCCGTGCACCCGTCACAGCTCTCGCTCGGCGGCAGCGGACACAACAACAGCACGCTCACGCAGCAGCTCGTGTCCGCCGGCGGCGGGGGCGGGAACGCCGCTGACGTGCCGCAATACACAGTCAGCGGCTCCTCCTCCGGCACCAACAATAACAACAACAACAACACGATGCTGTCCATCAGCTCCGTGTCCGGCCTCATGGCCAACGCAGCCGCAGCAGCAGGCGCTGATCCAAACTGTCTCTTTGCAGCGGCAAGCGCAGCCAGCGCCGCAGCCGCGGCCATGGGCGGCGGCGGCAACGACTACGGCCAGGGCAACTCGTCCTCGTCCAACGGCAGCAGCGGCAACGGCAACAGCGTCGGCCAGAGCGACCAGCCCGACACCAAGGGCAACATGGAGGAGCTGTGCCCCGTGTGCGGCGACAAGGTCAGCGGCTACCACTACGGGCTGCTGACGTGCGAGAGCTGCAAGGGCTTCTTCAAGCGCACCGTGCAGAACAAGAAGGTGTACACGTGCGTGGCGGACCGCAGCTGCGTGATCGACAAGACGCAGCGGAAGCGCTGTCCCTACTGCAGGTTCCAGAAGTGTCTCGACGTCGGAATGAAGTTGGAAGGTAAGTCAGTGATCATCTTTTAATCGCCATTCTGATTGTTGCTATTATTCGCGCTGACTTGAAGACAAAGGGGGTCTCATTTCAGACGGCGGGATTAAGTACAAGCAAAAGGGTTTATTACTAGTGACACACGAACACATTGACAACCCACTGGGGTCGCCAAAAACCGCAATTTTGTGTCTGGGAATCAGTTTCCCCCCGTCTCTATTTTGCAATAAGGGTTCGGAACGCACAATAGAAGGACTGAGCGACAGAGATAAAAATGGAGAAAACTAATAATAATGCCATATTAATAACGGCGGCAAGTCGAGGCCTTGCTCTGTCTGCAAAAACTCAAATTAACTCCACCTTGGAAATGAATCTTGGTGGTAATTTTAGGAAGCTTCTCGAATGCGTCACAACTCCCTTTTGGGGCTTCTTAAATATGCATAAAATGTCAAATCAACCTCCGCTTTTATGCATTGTAACGTTGAATATTATTAGTCCTTGGTTTATTTTGACTTGTACGTTCCAATGAATGCAATCATCCCGGAAGGATTAGAAACAATTTCCTTCGAATCATCAGATTTTCTTCATATTTTTGAAACGAGACACCGTCGATCAGAGAGAACTTTAAAGAGAAGCGAACACAACACAAATTAGAGACAATGATTTGTTGAAGACGTTTTGTTTTGACCTGAACACTTTCCCAAACGACCCACTTTCATCCTTCACATGATCGGATAGGAGCGACTGCAGCTGCATTTTAAAGTGCCAAAAACGTCCGAGGTTTTCACTTTATTCTCTTCCTTCTAATCTGGGGCAGCAGACAGTAAAAAAATACATTGAAAAAAGACGAAGCAAGTCCTTTAAAAAGTAAGGCCGCCGTCGCGGCTCGAGATCTTCAGACGGAGGACGACAAAATATTACGTTTGTCCTGTCGTGAGGCCGAAAATGACTGCTTCATTAGAGACATTTTTAATTACTTTCATTTACTAACTTTACAGTTCCCATGTCCTATAATTATGCAACAACCCTTTAAGCAAGACGAACTCTCATGTAAAAAAAACGCCGGCTTAACATGTTGTATCTAAATATAAACAATATTGAGGTACAGAAATAAGTTCTATTTTCCTGACGGCCCCTGATACACTTGAGTAGAAGTAGAGAGCGCGTTTTAAAAAAGGCTCCTCGAGCGCTCTCTCGTTCTCTGTAGAGCTCAACTCAACTCCTACTATCACCGACTAACCTACTTTTGGAAGAAAACACAGCAGCAGCCTCGGTGGCGCAAGAGAGGGAAAAGAGAGCAGCTACTACTATATTCTACAATACTACACTTTATGCCCAGCTATACTATGAGCCTACAAGCAGTTCTATACGTATACTAGAGAATGTTTTGCTTTTTAAAAATGAAAAGCCCTCTTTTTGCTTGGTAACTGCTATAAGAGAGTAAACAAATAGGGGAAGAAAACGTTTTGACTTAATCATGAGCCTGTTTTGGCCTATAAAACAGTGAATAGTAGTAAACATGGAGTCTTTGAATGCATTTTCCAACCCTATTCTGTCTTTGTTTGTAAATTTATGATCCTCCCTTGTGCAAAAGCAACCCCCTGTTGCAAGCAGAAGGAAAGAAAGCATTCCATGTTTTATGACCTTTTTCTGTTAAGAAGATATTTAAAGGGGTCAGAAAGCGATATTGAGCAATGTAAACAATAATCTCTTAAAAGTGTGGTATTTGCGACGGTTATTCGAAGGTCGGAGACACTGGCAGAAAATTGGAGATTAACTCCGTTGTCCGTTTGTTCCCCGCGGCCGCCGCAGGAACAGAGTCAATTTAAACCTCCAAACCGAAGAAAAGCGATCTTATTACTTGCCCCACCCCCATTTTGGACTAGAGCCCTCGGGCGGGCGAGCTGGTCACGGTCCTTCGCCGAAGCAGGTCGATCATCAATATGCGATCATCGGGGATATGCAGACGACGTTTTAAAAAGCTTCCTGATCTACTTTTTCAACTTCCTTTCTCCGCCGACAGCCAGTGGAGCTTTAAATGACCCAAATTCAAAGAAGAAGTGGAATATCCTCCTTTGAGATGCGTTTTGGAGTGAGAGTGTTTTAATGCTATTCGCCTCATCCCTTCTTCCTCTTCCTCTCTTCATGGGTGCGTTTGCGTATCTTGAGCTCAAAAGCCTTGTTGAGAAAAGTAGAAAGGAGGCCATCGCAGCTGCCTTTAGCCCAGTTGTTCGGCCCTCCTTGCAAACTACAACTCTAGCGGCGGCGGCCTCCTTTTCCCTTCTTCTTCTTCCTCTTCTTCCACCGGCATAGCAACCGTTTGCGTACACAGTGTATACGCACTCTGAACACTGGCACAGAAGGAAAGTTCTCCTCCCCCTCCTTCCCTTTGGCAAAGAAGTCGGAATTGGCTGGTGCCACACTGGCCTCCTTTTCTCTTCTCTTAGTCCTCGACCCTCTCTCTTCTCTATGTTATATCCCTGCTTTGTGTTTTCTCCCTTCGGAGGCTCTTCCCCTCGTTATAGAAGGAAGAGGGGGAGAAAGTAGAGAAGAAGATGGTTGAAGCGAGAAGAGGAAGAAGGAAGTTTGCCGAAAATAGCATAAGGATAGAAGAAGAAGGAAGCAAACCAAGTCCTGGAAAGTAAAACTTCTTCTTCTCTTTTGTTCTTTCTTCTCCCTTGGGCGCCAGTTAACTGCTTCTGAAAAGGACACACACGGTGAGAAGTAGGCTCGTATATTCTCGAGCAAAATGCCAAACTCCAAACCAAGAAGTTGCACCCTTGTGATGAAAAGAAGGAACTACTACAATGTAGCTACAGATTGCCTGATAAAAAGGCTCAAGAAGCTAACTGCCATTATAAGAGGGAGAGGAGGAGATCACTGTTCTTTAGCCAGATTCCGGGGGTTCCTTCTTAATCTCCTGCTCCGTTTTAAGGGATGAGATTCTGTGACTAGGGAGTATAATGTCTTTATGTCATTTTGGACGGGAGTGCATGCAACCGATTCATTCAGAAAAGAGAAATTGACTTTTGAGCACAGCTGCAGCAGAGTTCTACCATTGTTTAATTCAATCTATTGACTACTGCTGCTGCTACTGAGCTGAGTATATGCAAAAAGACTTTTACAATCTACCTTTTTTCCGTTTCTTTTGGCGCCAAAAGTCGTTTGGTAGTTCATGTCGTCGTTCATTTCAGCTAGCGGCATATTAAAGTGGCGGACTAACAACAAACCCAACGATCCCTGTGATTTTCCTGCGAGAAAAAGTAGTAAACATTCTTTTGTGTTGGCGGCAGCATCTCATTTGAATGCAAAGCAGAAGCAACAGTAGTGTCAGTTATTTAATCCATCGATGTTTGTCAGCCTGCAACCCCTTTTTCGCGCGCTCAATATGTCAGGACAATGTAACCGACCTGGAGGAATTTCTTCTTCAATTTTCTTGCAACTGTCACAGGGAAGAAGAAGAAGAAGGAAATAAATAATAAGGGCAAAGATTGGATCTCGCTCTCTGATGCGGTTAGCTCGCCTCACAGCTGCTGCTGTTTTCTCTTCAGAGCGAGAAATCTACCAGGTAGTAGCACACACGATTCATACACTCGTAATGTATAAACGAGCTGGTAATGGTGTCCTTTTCCTGCCACGAAAATTGGGGCTAATCATCCAATAAAGCAGACGGGATGCGAAGGAAAACGTTTTGAGAAATCCGGGAGAAAACGGCAAAAACACGTCATACCATTTTCTCGGAAGGGAGGAAATCATGATGCAATATTTTGTCTTGAGCCAGAAAGACGTTCCCATGGTATTTCTCCATGTGCTCAAAGATCGTTTTTCTCATCGAGGTGACAACACTCGTGTTTTTAACAACAGCCCGGCTTTAAAAAGCTTCTCCGTCCCCCTCTCGCTCTCTTTTTAAAATGCCCCATTTAAAGCCTTCGCTGCTTCACTCTCGCTCTCTCAGTTCGCTCTTCTTCTTCAGTCGCATGTGTGAGTGTGTGACCTATATAAATCAGAGAAGCGAGTGTGACTGTGCGTTTGAGGGGAGCAGCGGACCCCACGAGAACAAATACAGAGATGATAATTGCATTAGTAATGACAACATGAGGATTAAACGAGGATAACAATCATCTGATTGTGTCATTATCTCGGTTGATTATGCTTCTAGTCGGGATCGTGTGTGGTGCAAGCAGGGATATTTTTAATGCGAGCGCTCAGCAACAGCAGCACGATGCATATGTACATAGAAGAGGAGGAAGAAGCTTTGTTGTAGTAACAAAACGCATATGATATGGAAACTATAATAGCAGAATGGTAACCCTGTTTCCAATGTTTGTTATATTTCCAGCTTCTTTAACTTCTCCTTTGAGAATCTTCTTTTAACCCAAGCATGATCTTCCAACAAAGAAACGAAGAAGAGTCTTCCTCTGATTTATTTTTGAGCCCTCCGGTTCTCTTCCTTTTGAGTCACTGTCCGTCATCCCCATATGTTCCGCGACTTTGCACATACACATGAGAACAGCTCGACACCCCAGAGAACGAAGTAGCTTCCCAACCTCCAGGGCTTATTTTCTTCTGACCTTGGCAACATGAACGGAGATGGAGGAGGAGAAATCGACAACTGCAATTGCATTGGCAGCAAGTCCCTTTCTTACTTGTCGATATCCCCCCGGGAGCACAAGATGTTGTTGGTGCAGTCAATGAGCCTTTTCCTTGAAGGACGAGCAGAGTCGCACTGCAGGGAACAACGACGACGGCAGTGTCATTACCATGCACTTTTGAACACCACCGCTGGGGCTCCCCATTCAAAGAGGTTTGATGACCGAGACGGCCTTCAAAGTTAGAAGGATTCCTTTTTAAAAGACCAACCTGCTTTTCCATGGTGAAGCCATAATCCGAACTTGGATCGTGTTCAGGATATGTTTTCGTTTTCCACATATTTTGCTAACGTGGAAGAAGAAGAAGAAGACGCACGAAAAACATCGGTTTTTCCCAAACATGCTTTCAAAAAGCTTTTTACCCCCTCCAAATCGGAGCGTTTTTATTGCTATAAGCGTGGTTTTGGGCATACAATTGACGGGCGTGAAACAGCCCCAAAATGTCTGAAATTGCCCTTTTTACTTTTTATACATTATTATACACAACAAATAGTATTACATCACACAACGAACTTTTGCACGTTTGGCACGGCTGCCACCTTTTGAGCTTTGGAGAGCAAAAAAGCCTCCTTTTACCTTTTCATACACAAAGCATGCATAATGTAACCCCTCTAATCATAACATTTTATACCTTCGTTTACAACGTTTTTCGCATTGTGCAGCCGCGCGGTGGAGCGAGTCTAAATATGGGAACCCATCCCCAACCCTTTTTAATGCTAATGTGATGCTAATGAAAGTAGACATATTCTGGAATGATTATGACTGCCATGTATAATGTCGACTCCTGTGAGTCTATTTAAACGTGAGAGTTTTTCATGCGGGATCTCGTTCCAATTCGTAATTGGCCGGGTCCTGTGATGACTTTATAATTCCGGAGGGAAACTGTTTTCGTTATTCTTTTGATTGCGTCAATACGAGGGAGGAGGGAGTTCGTGTAATCACTACTGCGACCATCTGTCCCTAGCTAAAGCTGCCATAAGGCATGATGATACAAGGAGTAGGTAGGAGAAGGCATCTTGTGTGTGTAGGCTGCTCAACCAGCTGGTCTTGCAGCATTTTTTCGCCATTTGGCAGTTCCTCACGACAAAAATTCTTTCCTCTTTCCCTCTCTGTCTCTCTTTCTTTCCCCTGCTTTATTCTCCTTCTCCTCTCGAAGCTGTCGCAGCTTTTAATGCTAAAGTTGGGAAAGAAAAAAGTGAAAGTTGGAAGCTGCTGCCTGACGTCGGTATGAGTACGATTGCGGCCTAGCTCCGCTTCTCCTGCATTGCTAGTAGGCGCTGCTCGCTGGTGGCACTGACTGCGCGCGCATCGCGCAAAAAGGCAGCTAGGCCGCCGCCAAGGCGAAGCAGGATCCTTTGCGCGCGCAAATGTTAAAAAAAGACCGGGCAGCCATTTAGGCCAAGGACGTTTTTTTCCGGGGAAGGGGCTCCTACGCCAGCTTTATTTATATCAATGTGCCTTTTGTGCACACACATAATGCAAGTGTACACATCTGATTGTATTTGCTCTTAATCCTCCACGAATGGTTGCACTCCCGAGAGATGCACATTCGAGGATGCATATTTTTCTCGAGTAGTCCATTCAGCACATTATATACACTCGTAATATCTCTTTCCATATCTGCCGCAAATTTCCCAACTCACAATTTTCTCGAAACGAAGGGGCGGCGAAAAGAGAAGAAGAAGTAAAAAGACACGTCCGACATCTGAGAAGAAACACTTCATTTTTCAGCATGAAATTTGGGGTTTATGGGGGAGGAGGAGGAGGGGGAACTACAGTAACATCTTACGGGCTTGGGTGAGCTTTACGAGATTTCCTTACCCGTGCCCCTGCTTCTATCAAGAAGAAAGACATGTTTAATGCCAAGGAATTGAATTACGAAATGAGCGAGCGCCGGAGGGAGGGATTGGAACAAAATGTTGGAGGGATTTAAAAGCTGGATATTAAAAATGTGTTTGACACATTTAGTGCGACCGAATATTGGAGTTGGACCATCTGTGCGACTTTGTTTTACCTCTTTTATCTGGTATTTCAATCCGTTGATGCTGTTATGACGTTTTCCCCACCTTTTGGAAATAAATTGAAAAATATCTAGGTCGCAGGGTGGAAATAAGAAAGAAAGAAAAGGTGCAACTCTTACACACATGCAGTTTTAACCGCAGTTAACGAGCGCAGCAACTTCGTTAGGGGAGCTTCCTTTCAACGAGTACTTATTGGTACGAGTGCATTAAAGAGGGGTTCTTAAATGGAATAACCTGCTGAAAGACGACGTTCTCAAGGACAATATCGCCAACGGTTTTCTTCTTCTTCTTCTCGTTTTAATGCTTTAAAAAGCCACCACACACACTTTGCCCGTCCGCTCTGGTATGACCTCGAGCGAATCGGACATCGACCCCAATAACATGACGTGGGTGACGAAGACGTTTTTAAAAACCAGCCTAACCGTCGTCTCGCATTTCACTTTCGTTTCCAGGACAATAATAATAAAATAATGCACGGAGAGTCAAGTTTAACCCTGTGTTGCCAGCTGCCTGCACATATTTCTCTCTTGTTTGAAATGTTGTTGTTCTTTCTGGATTTGAAGACGGAGGAGCAGGCAATCTGACCCTCGTGACCTAGATTGCTTGCTTGTGTAGAAAGGGGAAGAAGGAGAAGAAGCACATTAAGACAGATAGAGAGCAAACCTCTTGATATGATGTGTGTTTTATATGATGAACTGGAGCTTCTGCACTGTTTGCAGAAATACTCGATTCTGCACGAGCGGTGCCATTATATTAAGATTATTAGAGAGAATGCACCATATTTATGACTTTTTCAACAGCCATATTTCGCGCGGGTGGCAATGGCAAGAGGGGTGAAAAGTGGGTTAACCCATTTATTTCACATCGGAAATTGTGCCGATTTGCGATTATTGGATCGAGATTCTTACTCCAGTCTCTCAAGAGCATGAACTGCCGCTCGGAGGAGGAGAAGTATCGATGCTATCTCCCCTCCCTTGCTCTTAAAAATAGACAGCAGTCATATTTCCTCTTATGTTTGTCACCACTTCTTCTTCTTCTTCTCCTCGCCACGAAATGGCTTTCATATTTGCCGTTCAAGCACAAAAAGTCGCTTCTCCTCCATCTTGAGTTATCGTATGATTGAGGAGTTCTTCTTCTTTCTCACGAGATAACCGACGAATAAATTTACTCCTCCAAGAGAGCTTTTTAAATACACAAACACGGTTGTTGGCTGTGTCTGGTGACCTCAATTCGCACCTGGCCCACTTTGTTCCGATCGTATTTAAAAAAGGGGTTGGAAGAAGAAGAATAGCCATAAAATATGATATGTGTGGAACCGACGGGGAGATAAAAAAGCGCCGCCGGCTGGAGGGGAGAAGAAATTAAAAAGCAAGATCTCTTTAAATGCAGTGGAATTCCAAGACCGTTGCGTCCTCAATTCACTATGAAGAAGAATTCGCTTCAAGGTGCAATACGGAGGAGACATTCTTCATATTAGGGGACAGGAAGAGGAAGATCCGAGATATCCTGAGAAAATGAAAAAATCGTCTTCCTTTCTTCTTCTTCTTCTTATGACTTTTGAGGGCAACCGTTGTGACCCAGAAATCATATCGCCAGCAACATTTCTTCTTCTTTTTATGGCAGCAGTAAGCGGACGATTTTAAACCCCCGGCTGTGTGTAGCCAGCAGTCATATAACACGTAGTACACAGTGCTGCTGCAGCCTTGGCGAGCTCCGAGGGGAAATAAAGAAAACGAAAACGAAAACGAAAGTAAGAAGCAGCAGCTGTGACAAATTTGTTGTTTGAGGCTATTTAAAAAGGGGGCGGGATGTTGGGGCAGAGGGTGGGAAGAGACACTTGACAACCTTGCTGACATTCCACAAATGCTAACGAATCTTCATCTTTTTTCTATTTCAGCCGTGCGGCATGATCGCATGCGGGGCGGTCGCAACAAGTTCGGCCCGATGTACAAGCGGGACCGCGCGAGAAAACTACAAGTGCTACGGCAACGCTCAGTCATCACACACCACGGCCACCTGGGCAGTGCGGGCGGCGGGGTGTCCGTATCTTCACCCATGTCCTACGGCTCCCAGCCCAGCCCCAGCCCCATGTACACATCGCCGCTGCACATCAAGCAGGAGATCCAGATCCCGCAGGTCACGTCCATGACGAGCAGTCCAGACAGCAGCCCCAGCCCGGTGCAGCTGCAGCCCAACCAGGCTGTGGCGGCGGCGGCGGTGGCTGCTGGGTTGCAGCGCGGTGGGGCCATTGGCGGCGCGGTGCAGCAGATCCTCGGTCATCATACAGACTCTGGCAATGTGGGAGGGAACAACGGCACATTGGCGCAATGGCAATCTCCAAACGGAGATGCAAAGGTAAAGGAAAAGCTGACTTGAATCTTAGTCTTGCAGATGTTAACTGTTTAATCATTCCAGGACTTCCACTTTGGCGCGCCATCAGGCGGAAACTCAGGCAACAACAACAACAGCAGCAGCGGAGGTGGTGGAAACAGCAGCAACAGCCACAACAACGGCGGCAGCAGTAGCGGCGGCAAGGTTCCCCCGCTCATCCGGGAGTTCCTCTCCTCGCTCGACGACATGGAGTGGCAGTCTGAGCTGTACAAGCTGCTCCAGAACCAGAGCTTCAACCAGGTGGAGGTCGATCTGTTTGAGCTGCTGTGCAAGGTGCTCGATCACAACCTGTTTGCGCAGGTCGACTGGGCCAGGAAGAGCTACTACTTCGGCAAACTCAGGGTAGGACATCAATCATATATAAACTTGGGACAAGGACAGTTTTGTAGCTATAAGTAGGGCAACAACCATGATGGTCTTGTTGATCACAGTCCTCTTTTGTCATTCGCTATTATCGAGTCATGCAAAGCTGGGCAGCAGCTCCTGTACAGAGTTGCGGCCTTTTTCCCGTCAAAAAGTAGCAAAAACAGAAGGCAGCAGCATAGTTTTGTGTGTGCTACAGTGCTGCCAAGAAAGTAAAAACTACTTTCACTCTCCACTGAGTCTGTTCTACTACTCAGCTGCTTTCTTGAGAGTAGAAGAAAGAAAGCCTGAGGGGGAGTTGTAGCAGCAAGGGTAGGAGGAGGAGAAGGAATAAGGCTGGAAAGTCAGGATAGTTGGGGCGAAATGTAGCTGAAAAGGGGAGAGAGAGAGTCTCTGTGTTCCATTTTTAGCCGGTCACAAGGACATTTGGCCGTCATAAAGGGGGATCGGGAGCCATTTTTTCCATTTACGCAATTGCGCCATTTCCGATAGGGCGATAATAAAAACAATAATACTACGTTGAAAATGATCTTCTCCTCCTCAGCTGATTTGACTGCTAAGACAAGAGTCGACTTGTTTGCTCTGCCTTTTTTCTTAATTTTCGACAACGGCCTTGCCTGACCTACTTTAGCTCAACTGCAGAGAGGGAGGGGGACACAATATTTTTAGGCCAGGCTTTTTTATCGGGAATCTAATTGTGATTATAATTTTTGTGTGTGTTTATACTACAGAAGTGTGTAAAAATAGAGGGAAAAAAGCAATACATTTTCAGTTGTTGTCAGGAGAAATTTAAGACGCTTGTATTTTGCCAAAGGAATTTGGGGCCAAACTCCAAAATCAATCATAGTATACAAAGCACATTTTAAAGCAAATGAGAACTTTTCCTTACTAACCACAAACATGCCACCAAAGTTAATTAAAACACCCCCAAGACCTTAGCCCAGCTCATGACACCCAGGAAAGTTTCCTTCCCTGCTTTTGTCATTATCATGAATTTGAACGAGCTTCTTCTCTCTTATCTCCCTCGATTCAAGTCCCAGCAGCAGCAACTTCAGCCACTTTCACTTTCATCGACCGGACTAGATTTGCTTGCTCCCCTTTTTTGGCAAAGGCCGCATAGAACTAGCAGCGCCACCTGGCGGTTGATAACGGCACTAGCACGACCGACAAGTGGTGAAGAGTATCTAGAGATGTAATTTGTGCAAGTTAACTGTAGCTTAGAGTAAGGCTTGCTATGGTGTTATTTCGCAGGGGGAAAAGGCGCAAACACAGCAATTAATGCTCTTTTCATGCTACACACCTCAGCAGAGCTTTGTGCTGTTTATCCCCCTGGATTCGTCCATCCCTCTTTCTAGCAGCTTTGCTACTTGCTTACAACACAGGCTATTCTTTAATTCCCCCTCTCCGCTTGCTTGTGTCAGTGAAGCGCAAATGCTGTTATTGTGAAACTGGGTCAATGCCAGACTTGGAGCTTGACGAGTCGAGAACTAACTTACTCTTACAATTGCTGTTGTTCTTATAATAAGCAGATGAGCTTGCATTATTTTTGCCCTCACCAGGTGTAAGAACCCCGTTTTTGCTCTCGTCAGGACTTTAACCCTTGCCCCGACATTGACACTCTGCTCCACTTTTGCCGAGTTCATCGTTCCAGTTAGAAACGAGAGTGAGAGTTCGGCAAAAATAAGCGCGTGCGTTCAGGCGAAACGTCAATTAATGCAATACGACGTCGTAGTCGTCGTCATGTGTGCAATTATTCAAACGGGTTCAATGTCAGTCATCGGCATACTTTTAAGAAACTAATTTTGCGAATGCACTTAAGCGCAGTCTGCATGATCAGCGTAAAAAGATGTCATTTGACCCCGATAACACACTTCTTTTTAGAGAGTGAGAGTGATTTTTATGGGACGACAAAGCTGTGTGGATAAAACACATGTCTCCGGTATGCACTTTTAAAACATAGTTTTCAGATAAGGATAACATTCACGGCTGCATATGCTGAGTACACACACAAATGAATGTATATATAATACAAGACGACGACCGTACCGACCTTAGCAGCAGGAGGGCTTTCTCCTCCTCATCGCCGCACGTAAGCGCCTTTTTCTTCATTGACCTAAATCAAGGTTACTGAACCTCCTTCTCCGACGTCTCATTTTTTGCTGTAGCTAGGGAGCCCAATAAGAGGCAGAAAACGGATCCCTTTGTTGTCTTGCTAAAACATTCCTCAAGTAGTAGCAATAATAATAATCCGACTTTCTTTGTGGTGAGGTCCTTGACACCAGGCGGATTGTTATAATTGTTTGGATTGGGTCAAGAGTGGCTTACAATGCAATTGTTCAGCCTTTTTTACGCTTTATTGCAATCATATTTCAATGTTAATTTGTCAGTTGGGAAGAGCGTTTCGGTGTTTGTTCATTTCCGATCCACCCTTTCAGACAAAGGGATATAAGAGGGTTCATTGTGTTTGCTTAGAGCCCTTTTTTACCCATAAATAAGCGTGTTAACGATCTGAGTCATTCAATTGGCGAAAAATTGACCAGAAAATTATTCCTATTTCCCCACAAAGGCTTTTGTTTGCCGTCCTCACTTTTGACAAGGGTTGAAAACTGGATTAGAATGAACACCTTGTTGAGTGATCGGTCTTGAATGCGGTACAAAAACACGGCGCGAAATCCATCTTGCGGTAAAAGATGAGCAAAAAAGGTCATTTACACATTTCAATGGGATCGGTTTTCCGAGCCGGACAAAGACCGGACAAGAGCAACAATATCGGCTGTTTCTATAACAATTTACAAAAGGTATTGCTTTCAGAGAGTGTATAAAAAGTTGATGCTCCGTGTTGTGTGTTATGACAGTAGACACTTAAGATTAATAAAAGCTCTTTGTTGTTGCATCCCGAATGTTGTTTAAAGTGAAAGCATTTGTAGCTAAAGGGGATTTTTGTTCTACGTGTTAAATAAGTGATATAAAGCCGCTTTCATGCACACTTTTTGTAACATCAATCATTGCCTCCCTTTTTGGGGTTATTTGAAAGCAAAATTTGATCTAAATATGTGAGCCATTTATCACGGCCGACAATGACACTGTTTGGCCATGCCCCAAAACGACCCCTTGGGAGATACATGGGCGGGGAGGCCCCGGTCTAACTATGCATGCAATGCAGGTGAACGAATCCACCGATGTCGTGGTACACTCATCATCTCATACGTCAATGGCTTTCTCTTTTTTTTTCTTTTCTGGGCCGGCTTACCCTTGACTGTGAGGAAGAAGAAAAGGGAGCAGTAAAGAAAGAGAAAGAAAGAAAGCAGTTCGTTGCTCCAATTCCCGGTCGTTCACTCTCACTGCAGAATCGAGGACAGTGGCCGCGAGAGACCTCATTTGGGAAAAAACAAGAAGAAAGAAAGGGATCAAGTACAACTATTTTGGATAATACAAGCAAATATTGGAGGTTAAAAGAGTTTAAGTAGGCATAATTGTAGCGTAATAAATGCTCACTTTCATTGCTTGTATGCACAGTTGCCCGTTGTATAATTTGTTATCTGGGCAGATGTAAATAGGTGTGAATCAAATTTTGATAGAGATATAAAAATCGAGAGTGATTCAGTCTGATTTTAGGTCAGTAAAGCACTCTCACTTGTTTGAAGTCCTAATAGATGTTTCTGCACAGCTGTGACTAATATGGTGGCCAAAATGTCATGAAAAAGAGGGGTTATTGAAATGTGAAGGCCGTTCGTTAAACCCTTCTTCTTTTTCTTCTGATCATGAGGGCTATAAAAATATTAAATAGTGTGATGGCAATCAGCCTTTTTAAAATGGCCGAAATATGGTGAAGGGACATGCTTGAATATGGAGACCGCAGACATTTGAAAAACAACATTTAATTGCTGCCTTTGTCGTCGTCTTGTTACTCAATGCAGCCGTCTCCTTATAACAATATATAATAACCCGGATTCTAGTCCATTAAATGTACAAAAAGTGAAATGCGCTAATAAACGAGGACAAGAGTCTTGAGAGGTCATTTGCCTCGATTCTCGCGAAGAAAAGAGGTTTGTATGCCGACGAACTCTCCTTCTCACTTTTCCCCTTCAACCCCAAAAAGAGGCCAAAAACATACACAGACGTCTGCAAGCCTTGTTGTCAACAACGTCAAGGAGCGCCAGCCTTTCACTTTCAACGACTGCGCATGCGTCATGGCCTAGATTATTATTCGAGCCGCGCCAACGCTACGGCTGCATTTGGCCTTTATCTGCTTTCGCTGCTGGCAGGCAGCAGACTTCACTCTCGCTTTTTGCGACGAAGTTTAAGGCCATTCAACTCTGTCCTAGATAGATACATATATATAGAAAAAAGAAGGAGTAATTTAAGGAGAAAAACAAGCTGAAATTGAGAGTAGCAGAGAAGAGCACGATTCGTACGGGTTTATTATAAAAAGCTGGTGTATGTATTAACAGAGCGCGCGCGCTGAAAAGGAAGAAGGCCTCATTCCCGGTCATTGCCTTATGTCCTTGCTGGCCTACTTTACGTTCATCTAAAGAGCACATTACGTAGCTTCAAGTGGGAATATAATAATCATAAGAATATGAATGTAATTAAATCTACTGGGGGAAAATTGGGGTATTTCGTCAGAGAGACTCAATCTCAATGGCCAATCTTTATTATATTACACGGCTGCTTCTGTCTTCATGCAGTAATTTCCTTTGCTGCAGATGTGAAGAGAATGAAAATGCGCCATTAAGATTATTGTTCCCCCTTTTTGCACAATGGCAGGGTTGGAATTTTAATTCCTAATGGCCACAAGGTCGAGGTAGCAGCTTCTGAAGAGAAAGAAATTGCTGCAGGACCGTTAGAATGATTCGAATACAATCGAATCTGCTGCAGGCAGTTTCTTTTAAAGGGTGATATTGCCTGGAATATATTTTACATGCATTAGAAGATCCTTAGGGAGCCATAAACAAAATGATTTAATCCAGACCTGAAATGATTGTTTTGACTACGGCCATACTAGTATTACCAATAACAGGCATCTCTGACCCTCCCTAAGTAACAGACAGACATCCGAAACCTCCCAAGAGCGCCGTTTGTTTAAACGATTAGTTCCAGCATCATTTTCTTCCTCTTCGCTTTTACCAAGTCGTAAATCCGAGCTCCGTTTTGTTGCATTCTGACTAAAAACCGGTTCACCTTGACTTCAAAAAGTGCAGTTCGGGAAAAATGACCGGTGAAGAAGAAGAAGAAGAAGATGTTTTAAAAAGGTCAGGAAATAACCTTTATCGCCGCTGCATCTTGTTTTAAAACGGCACGAGCTCTGCTTTTAAAACACTCGACGTGACCCATTTAAATAGTTTTGGAACTGTTTTTAAAATAACTTCCAATTAGTCGAGAGCGGAAGACGGAACACGTGTGTTTGGATCGCCTTTTAAAAACGCCATTTTGTGAAGAAAGTAGTTTGTGACTTATTGTCTAGTGTCCTAGCCGAACACAAGCTCTCATTTTCGTCGTTATCCAATCGAATAACTCGTTTTGTTTGCTAGCAGAAGAAGAAGAAGGAGAGCGAAGGGCAACGAACGAAATCGAGAGTTTTGGAACGATGAACTGAAAGTAGGCCATGGCCTCCGACGTTCGTACTCCTCCTCCGAGTGCGCCTCCGAGCAACCTCCGAGGAGGAGGAGGAGAAAGGAGGCCAGTGACCGCCAAACAGGTTATCGCACAAAAAGCGAGGCTGAGGCTGCAGCAAAAAGACTTTCTCTTTTGCTGAGCTGTCTTCGAAGAAGGAAAGTAAGTCGCGTGCTCACGGGGAAAATAACTCTGCTGCGACATGGTCCAAAATAATGCCGGAAAATGAGCTTCTAAGCACGTTCTTAATTCGATTTATAATTGAAATGCTTGTCCTTGCTCTCCATTGATTCCCTGCAGATTAAATTAAGTTCTTTGAAACGCATTGTCCAGAACTGAAAATCTAACGGGTTCCTCTTCTCTATTTTCTCCTCCTCCCTCGACCCTGAAACAAAAAATAGAAACAGACGAGTCATGTTTTAAATCGCTCCTGACGCAGAAAATAAGTGAGAGTAATAATGGCACATTTTGCAACTACCGACGACCTCGAACTAGAAAGAAAACCAGCTGGGAATAGAACGCTAAAAGAAGCGCGGTTTAAACTGCCATTAAAAAGCTGCTGCTGCTGCTGATGGGAACGCATCTCCAACTGACTTTTTCTTCTTCTTCTTCTTCAAATTAGGACATCTCAAGGTTAAACCACGCGCCGAGCTGCGGCAAAGACGCAGACAATGTGCCGCACATACACGCAGCAAGCTGCCACGGCGACTACCTGCGCTGAAGCTGTCATATGTGTGCGGCGAGGAGGGAAAGAACGAAAGAAAACGGTCCTGGATTGCCACATACTTTTTTCACAACTGCTCTGATCCTCGATTGGGAAAATGAAGCAAGAACGTTTTATACGGTTTCTTTTTTTCCATATTTATTATAAAATCAGGAGGCATTGAAACCAATGAATATAATACATTTTTGTGGTCTATTTTGATGTCCAGGGGAGAGAATGAATTGATCTATGGTTCATGTTGGTCGGCGGGATTGATTCAGCACATTACATATTAACAATTTCCGACCTAGAACAAAACAAAACTGTCGTGTAGTAAAATGTATTCTTACTAAAACTGTTATAAACATCTCTTATCCCTTGTTCTCGAGCTGATCTGAACGTAAAATCTCATTATTCTCTCCTTTCTTCTTCTTTTTCACTGCCAGTTGAGAGTATGAGGAAAGAGATTGGTTACGAAATCACCTCCAGCTGAGAAAGAACAAGTCAGAGCTTGAACTAAGGAGAACACAGAATGATACAGCGTAGCATCATATTAATTTCCTTATTTCTTTCTCTTCCAGCTTGAAGTCGAGGACCAGATGACCCTGCTCCAGAACTCCTGGTCGGAGATGCTCATCCTGGACCAGATCCACCAGCGGATGCACAACGCCCTGCCGGACGACACCACGCTGCCCAACGGACAGAAGTTCGAGCTGCTCTCGCTGGCGCTGCTGGGCGTGCCCTCCATGCTAGACGCCTTCCAGGAAATCACAAACAAGCTGCAGGCGCTGAACTTTGACAGCGCAGACTACGTCTGCTTAAAATTCATTTTGCTCTTGAATCCAGGTCAGTATTAAAAGCTATTTTTGGATGTTAAACTGGGGGCTGCTAACACATTTTATATCCGTTTTTTCAGATGTCCGGAGCTTGGGCAACCGTAGCCAAGTTCAAGAATGCCACGAGCAGGTGCACCAGATCCTGCTCGACTACTGTGTCAACTGCTACCCCAGCGTTCCGGTCAGTAACTCAGCCGGGTGGAGGAGAAGGAGAAAACGGCGGGAAAAGCCAAACACTCCAACAGCTCTGCTGCCCCTCTTAACATTGTTTTTGTTTAACACAGTTTGCAATGAAACCCCTTTGGAAAGGGGACTTCTCTTTTTTTGAGTAGTATTATGACAAAGACATTTTATAATCAATAGATAGCAAGTCCCGAAATTAATTCTCCCCCATGATACTTCAACACACACTAAACTTCCCTTCCAGCGGCCGCGCCTCCTTCCAGAACGCGCGGGCGCCTGGCCGAAAAGTATTAAAGCTACGACCAAAGGACTGGTAAAAAATAATGTACCCTTACTACTACTACTACCTACTACCACTACTACTACACTACATACTATTACTATATACAACGAAAACTTCTTAGATGACGTTAGCTGTACCGTATACCTTCTTTTTCAACTGAATTGAAAGCATTTTAATTCTGTTTTGGCTGGACGATAAAAAAAAGAAAAGGAGAATTCCCCTCTTCCCCAAATCATACATTCAAAGGATTTGAATATCTCAATAAAATGCTCCAACGCTCTTGGGAAAGAAGGGAATTTCCACACTGTTAATCAATGTTTCAAAAGTCGCCAAAACTACCTTAATGATGGCCCTTCATTTTCAGCAAGATCTTTGTATTTGTGGGGAAATTTCCTTCTTCCATATTGGTGTCGGATACTGTACTCTCTCTCTCTCCCTATCTTCACACTGCACCCATATGTAACTTTATTTACTTGCAGGACAAATTCACTCAGCTTCTGAACCTCCTCCCTGAGCTGAAGGCCATGTCCCAGCGCGGCGAGGACTTCCTCTACTTCAAGCACAAGCAGGGCAACGCGCCGAACGCGACGCTGCTCATGGAAATGCTGCTGGCAAAGAAGAGATAAACTTGCTGAGGGGACCAGGGGGCGCTGACGTAAGCATATTTTATATATTAATTACTATAGAAGTTAATATTCTGTATATTTTCAGGGTTATTGATGGTATCCAGCAGACCTGCTGCTCAGGACCCAACGTACAAATCTAAAAACCTTCCCCCTCCTGACCGGCATTCCGTCTGGCGGCCGTCCGTCCCCCGTCCGCGTCCCTCTGTCTAGTCCTCGCTGGCAGTGAACGTCGTTGTCGTCACGTGAAAGGCTGAACGAAACAGAGACAATTGTTATAAAAACAGAACGGAAGAATGTGATGAGATATTTAAAGAGTTTAAAAAACGGTCTGGATGGAAAAAGAAGAAGAAGAAGAAACAGTTATTTATTAACGTATGAATGTGAATGAAATTAGTCCCCAATTTTGTAATAATCATAATACTACAAAACCCGAATCTTGACACTTTGTAAACGGCGTGAAAGATGACTTGAAAACAAAGCTAGCTGCCTACTCTTGAGAGACTGAAAGAAGAACGCTGTAGATGAGGAACGTATATAAAACACACACACCAACACTTTTAAACCATTATATACACACGGAAGAAAGAAAGAAAACACATACATACACGGTATATGAAGAGGAATTATGCTACTGTATACGCGCGAGCCAAAACTGCTAGTTCTAAGAATATATAGAAAAAGAATTTACGCCCCAGTTTCTTAAAATAACGCACATTGGAGACGTTGAGATATATGCGAGTGAAGCAGCAATCTTCCTCAAGAAATCCCAGTCTTCTGGCCCTCAATTTTGATCACGAATTAAACTCATGTAAGACCCATTTTTATACATTGACACTATTTACCAGTCCAATGTGTTCGCGCTCACTTATAATAATAGCTGTTTAGAGCGAACAAAGATCAAGTCATCAGTTTCCATCTTAGAGATTATTATTAACTATTATTTAAATTGTGTTTTCCGCTCGGGAAGGGTTTCGTTAAGAGACTCTTTCCGCGGCGGCCAACAACAGAGATGAGATCCCCCAAAGTCAGGAATGAATTTGAGTGAAAGACGAAGGAGAAGAAGAAGAAGAACGGACCACGCTTCAGAGTAAAGAAGAAGAAAAATTGAGAGGCAGGCCACTGAGTTACATCTAGTCCACATACAATAATACGTCATTGGAGCCGAGAAATATGGTTTCAAAGCTCTTTCTGCAAGGGCGATGTCTCGCTTATAAACACTCTTTTAACAAGCAAAAGCACGCCAAACTTAGAGATTACTCACACAAACAACGACCCCCCTTTTCCGGCCCGTATGAGACATCGCCATTACCAAAAAGCAATTTCTTCCCTCCCCTCTCCTGTTAGTCGAATCCTCTCTTGTAGTTTTGGTGTCGGTCTGAAATCTATTTTTAAAGAACACTCACCAATGTTTAAGTTTATTGATATCACCGCGACCAGAGTTTTAGTCTTGTCGCTGGGTACTATTTGGTGTAAGGATACGTTATATGGTATATAATATACACAAGACTTGGCCTTTGGAGTCCGATACGGACTCTACTTAGTAAAAGTTCAACGACAGACAATTCTTGCAGAAACAAACCCCAACTTTCATTTCTTGTTATGTTTCACAGAGTAAAAACGTTAAAGAAGCAGAATTTTACGAAATCAGCAGCAGCAAGTAAACAAGCAGGCGACCGGTCTAGAAATGTTCCAAAGAGGCAATTTTTGTTCTTCTTACGAATTCGAACAATAATTCAACTATATTTAAAAAACGTTGTACATAAAAAGCTCTTATATTCCTTCAGCTACAAGTTTATTCCTTCCCAAATCTTCCCCCTTGAAAAAAAAAGAACTTTCTCTCTCTCCAGCACTACTAAAGTGCATAAAAAGACGTCTTAAAACCCAAAAATGTGGCAAAAAGACCTCAAAATGGATGCGTTACAACCCCGGTGAAAAAAAACTATACGAGTCAAGATTGAATGAAAAACTCTGAGGAGAAATATGCCCTCGATATGTAAAATCAGGGTTCCCAGATTTTGAAAGATGTGCGAGCTAAATTATCTCAACCGGATAGGTTGTGTGCGATCGAGTTTTCCAGCCTTTGCGGCAGAAGTCAGTCGCGCACCTGTTTTGGTCTTTCATATAAAACGATTGAAGAGTGCGCACTGCCATCGCTGTAGAGGTTAGATTTGAATGAATGCAGAGCAGAAGAGAGATATTGTCCAAGTAAAGTGCTTATCCGACACTTTTTATTAATTAGGTTACCAATAAATGTGTGGACAATTTAGCTACAACAAGGGAACCCTCCTAACCCCAGGTCGCAGTCATTGCCTTATGTTAGCCATTTGTACCGTAGAGAGACTTAGTTTAGATTAAATATATAAAATATGTTGCTGCATTTGGCCGCAGCAAAAGCACGGGCCCCCCTTCTCCCCTAAACCGTTATATATACATTTACTAGTGTCAACCCTTCTATCTGAATTTCATTCGCTCCTCCTCCTCCGGGATAAATGGGCATTAGTTTGAATGGAGTCTGAGCGACGCGGCGGCGGCCATGGACAATGTCCTCCTTCCCGCCCGTCCTCGATATTATACACGTGCTGAGTGAGTGAGAGAAAAGTGACTATGTTACACACACCTTTTTATTGTTTAGAGTATAGGTTAAAGCAAAGAAATTGACAAAAAAAGCTACTTCACTGCGATTGAGAGAAAACCGTTAGCTCAACTACTATCCTTTTTATTTTATACTGTATTACGAGGAAGAAGAACAAGTTAAGATGTTTTGTTATATTAATGTAGTGTACACGGTATCTGCGACCACTAATGGGATACGGGGAACCCTTATGATGTAGCTAAAGTCCACTCTAAATGATCGCCAAAACATCATCATCACTATTTATGCTTCATTTTGTGTTTTCTTTATTTCATCTATTTTGTAATTTCACCATCTGTAACTGAAGAAGAAAGAATTTTCGAGAATAATAATTAGAATATCTTGGATCATTTTCGAGGGTGATCGCACTGTGTACTATTTGCTGCCTCCAATTAATTATTATTATATAAATATGAAAAAATAAGCGAAAGAAAAAATATATCTCCACATATAAAATTGAGTTTATGTTTTGTTTTCGTTATCATTTATTTTCGTTCCGTTTTGTTACAGTTACTTTTTTCCAAGATATTTTAGCACAAATTACTCACTGAGGACATAATTTATATAATAATGGTATAATGTCAAGCCAGAATCTACCCCAAAGTCTCCTTCGCCCATAGTAAAATTTAAGCGGCTACTTTTATTGGGCGCCCGTCAGAATGTATATAAGAATATGAAAGAGTGATTTTATTTCTCAAAATCTCAAAAAGAATCAAATTGTTTATAGAATAATATTGGCAGAATATCAGATATATTAACGATTAAACTTTTAATTAACCGTGCTGCAAAAGTTAATTTCAACACACTGAAAGGGAGAGAGAGAGCCGAACGAAGAAACTTAAATATCGTTGCTGTGTATAACTGGGAGACGGGAAAAAGAATCTTCGGACTGATCCTATGTTGATTAAAAGATATATATCTAAGAGTACTTTTATTATTTATCTCAATTATTCAATAATAAGACCCCATTTAAGAAAAGTACGTATAGAGAATATATAGTCGTATAGCTGTTAAAGTAATATATATATCCCGAAAGTCTATATAGAGAGAAGCGCGACACACTATAAAACGTATATGTACATATATAAGAATATTTAAACACTATATATCCAATGAAAAGCGTTACAAAGGAGAAAAAAGGGACTTGGAGGAAAACCGAAACACTGCTTTAAACACGAGATCAACCGAGAAAATTACTTGCCATTTTGAATAAGCAGTTTGAAAAAGCGAACTACTTTTAATGTGTTCGAATTTGTTATACACAAAGGATACGATTAGCATTAGCAGTGTCATTAGGTGTTGAATCGTTTTAACATTTTTCCAATCCAAAAACTACCGCTCAGAAGAGAAGATTAAAACTTGTTAAGACACCTCTTTGCAATATATGTTGCGGGACTTGTGTATGAATTATTATATATAACATGATGGAAAAGAACAAATAAATTGAATTTGAAAGGAACTCCAGGGTTGTTGTAGTGCTAATTTCTTATTTATTATCAGTCTTGTAATTCCAGAAGGCTTTCTAGGACAGTCTTGAGCTTTATATGCTGAGCTCAATTATAAATCAACGACGTTATTATCCATAATTTGATTAGAGGCATATAACTAACATCTTCACATGTTTTAAAGACATATCACAATATTCTTTTGAACACCTTGTCGACACATCACAATATTCGCTTTGAACACTTTCTTGTCGATTTCTCCAGTATATAAAATCACAGTTTATAAGAATCCTAAAATTGATTATCGGTTCATGTTACCAACATGTTGTTGTTGTTATGCATTAAAAGCTAGCTGTCGATATCCTTCATAAAATTCCTTCTGGACCCCTCGGAACACTTCAATACTTGATCCGGTTGAGCACCCTCCTGGCCTTCCTGAGCACGCTCGACATGTCCTGCAGCTGCCCCAGACCCTTCTTGAACTTCTCGCGCTCCTCCTCCTTCACGAGCGCAGCCAGCAGGCTGTCCAGGCTGATGGGGGCCAGTCTGGGTGGCTGAAGCAGGGCCTTGTGCCCGTCCGGGGTCAGGCCCATCATCTGACGGGGCAGCACGCGCACGCTGTCGGCGAACGTCTGCAGCGGGAGGTCCAGGACCGTGAGGCTGGTAACGGGGACCTTGAGCAGCCTGAAACAAGAACTCCATGGAATGGTGCATTTATTAATATTGTTGGAATTAGTTACGTCAGCAGCCTCTCCTCGAGAATCTTGGCGATCTCGATGAGCCCCTTGACGTGGGTACGGAGCCTGTTGTTGGTCACGTCGATGTCGGGCAGGAACACGGCCTTCACGGAGTCGTAATCGTCGAAGAAGGACGTCTTGATGATACAACGCCTTTTGTAAAAATGGCTAGGGGAAGAAATGGAACTAAATGGGATTAAATTAAGAATGTTTAATGCTCATACGCGTTCGAATACATAAAACGCCACAAAATGTCCAGGGCAGATTGTGCGTCCATCTTGTCGGTCGAGCCGTTCCCCAGAGTCTCCCTTAAATATCAAATAAAGCTCAAATGTTAGTGCGTTTTATTCCACAGCACCAAATTTCCATAAAAAGCTAATTGAGTAATATTCTGGTACGGTTTACAATTAATGAACTGAACAAAAAAAGCTCTGCTGCTGCCGTTTCGGAAAGGGAAACTAATAAAAGTTGAGAAACAAGCAAAATTTGGGGAACACAATTAAAAGACTCCAAGTCTGGGTCAGGTCGATATTTGTCATTGCCTCTCGTCGTCGTCTTGAAGGGTCTTCCGCCGTATGTTCCACTGGGTTGCCTCCTGGTGCTGGACAATCAGAGCCTTCCCCAGCTCCTGCTTGAGGTTGACCGAGCTGAAACGAACAGAGTTAGTGATGAGCAATTTGTTATAGTAAGTACATAGTGTATCTTACTCCGTTGCCATGATCTGGCACGTGCGAGCCTTAACGCCCAGCATCTTGTCATTGGTGTAGAGCAGGACGGTGAATGCCTGGCTGCGGAGGTGGAAGCAGCTCTGGAGGATGAGGTCGTCGTTCCCAGTGGCGGTGAACATCTTGCTGGCCTCAGCCTCGGCCATGGTCTGGCCGACAAGCTGAAAAGGAAGTTACAGAATGAGCTCACAAAATTGACCAAAAAACCAGGTAAAAGTCACCATTACCTTCGAGTCCTGGTTCTGAGATTGCTCCGCAAGGAAGGCGATTGCTCTGCGTGCATTTTGCTGCAGCTTGGCGTTGCCGCTGGTCTTGAGGGCATCGAGCTCCTGTAGAACAGTCCACGGCACGTAGAGCAGAATGAGCTGTTGTCCGCACTCGTCGATGAGCAGACTCTTGATGAGGCCCAGCTGCGTCACAAAGATGTTGGTGTCCAGTACGATGTAGAGCGGCCACTGCCGGGGTTCAGAGAAGTTGAGCGCGTTGACTGGCCTGCAAAGATACGTAACATGTAAAAGACGTAATAAATTGATGCCAAGTTCTCTTACTTGTTCATAGGGACAGGCAAGGTCACTTCCGGCTGGGACGGGGTATTCTTCACAGCCTTGCGGCAAGCGTTGAGCTGTTTCAGCGCCTGCACGTCCATCTCCTCCCATTCCATGGGAGTTTCCTGAGCCTGCTCCTCTAGAAGGCGGTCGGAAAAGGAGGTGTTCTAAAATAGAGAAGAAATGATGTAAAAGGAATCTTATGTTAAATGTTAATATTATTACCAGTTGACTAGCAGTCTGATCTGCTTCGCCAAACGCCTTCTCTGGCGACTCGCTGATGTCCATTGCATCATCGTCATCTATCGTCACGCACTCCACTCCGGCAGTGGAGAATTCCAGTTGGTTCGGCCTGGTTGACATCTGCCCCGGGGGAACGAGCTGTCCGTCCTCCCCGGAGGAAGTCTCCTGCGAAGTGTCGACCACCTTGGACCCGACAATCGCTAGGTTCGGCGGAGAACCAGGGACAGGCGAAGGAGAGTCCGCGTAGAAGTAGGCCGAGTTGTTTTGGAAGGTTCTGGGCTTGGGGGTGTTCCATAGGGCCTTAGCCTTAGCCGCGTTTTCCTCTAACTGCCGCTTCCAATCCGGCGACCGGAGATAGCCGTCCGGTTTAGTTCTTGAGCGCGGAAACGTGTGTGCGGGCCGATTGAGCCGATTGAGCCGCATGGAGGCATCAAAATTCTCTTGGGCTTCGGCGTAGGTTTTTGGTGTCCTACGCCTCTCCGTTCGATTTAGCGGCAGCAGCGAAGCCTCGGGCTCCTCGGGGGTGTAGCAGCTCGGCCCATCAGTTCCTGCCGCTGGCGCACGAGACCTGGCCCGCAGCCTGTTTCGGAGATCCTCGGAATGGCGTTCTGGCAGTTTAGGCCGGAGCCTCTCCGCGTTGTCAATGTAGGAGGAGCCTTGAGGTGAAGGCTGGGCGACTTCTGAAGTCGTGCGAGTTGCCTGGGGCCGGGAAGGCCCATTCGTGGCCTTAGATGCCGTCGTGCAAGGTGCTGTGTTGGGAGCAGTAGAGGTAATCGTGGCGGGTGCCGTGCGCGTGTGAGGAGCAGATGCCCCCGTACAGGTTTCCGTGTGCGGAGCACATACAGTCGTGGAAGTTGCCGTGGACGGAGCAGGTACCACCGTAGGCGTGCAGGGTGCCATGCGCGGGGCTGTAGATGCCATCGTGGAGGGTGCCACACTGGTAGCAGATGCCGTTGTGGAGGATGTCACGAGGGGAGCAGCAGCGTTCGGTTTACCGAGTGCCTGATCGCTGAAGTCGAGGTTCCTACGGCCTCTGCGATCTCTGAACATGATCCTGGACTCCTCATTCACACGAGGCGACCGTCGCTCAAGGTTATAGGGCTGGTCTCTGTGGCCGGAGTTTCTACGGCCTCTGTACGTGTTCTGAGACACCTCATTTGTATGAGGCGACTTCCGCCCATGGGTGTAGGGCTGGTCTCGGTGGTCAGAGTTTCTGCGGCCGCTGCGACCTCTGTATGTGCCCCGAGACTCTTCACTCCTATGAGGGGAACGGCGATCCTGGTTCCGCGACGACCTCCGCTCCTGGTTGTTGGCCGATCTGCGCTCGTCGTGTGCCGTCGGCGACCTCCTCCTTCCCCTCTCCCAGTTGCCGCACGAGGGTCGTCCGCCCCTGTGGCTGGACTGGGACGGGTCCCGGTTCTTCTGCAGTCGCTCAGAGAGCGTGAGCCGAAGGTCGCTCAGCCTGGGACGGAGGGTTCCACGCCGGTCGATGTAGGAGGTGGAAGTGCCGGGCTTAGGCTCGGCTGTCTGCTTGCTCGTCGAGGCAACATCCTCTGGAGCGCTGCCGTCCTTGTTCTGGTTGGCATCTTTGTCTTTCTTGTTCTTCTCCTTCTCTGGCTGGACGGACTCGACGGACACGTTGAACTCGGCAAACTCTGCGAACTCGGTGCTGACGTTGGCAAAGAGGTCGAGCGTGTCGCTGGTGGAGTTGTGGGCGGCCATGGTGGCCGAGAAGGGGATCGTGGTCGAGGGCAAGTCGGTGGGATCGTTCCTGGAGTGGCGAAAGAAGCGTGCACGAGGCAGGGAAGCAGAACTAAGATGGCGGACCAATGCCGGGCTCAGTCGCTCAGGCTGGCTGGTGAGTTTGGGGTGAGTTTCTCTGGTGTGCTCCGCCCTCACTTGCTCCTTTTCTCTTCTCTTGTTTGAGCCCCGTTTGGAGCTCGTTTTCCATCTTTTGGATCCTGAGTTGTCGTCTGTTGACATCCTTTCCCTTTCAGGCAAGACTCATCACTCGGCAGTTATAGAGAAGTGGGAAAACGACAAGTAAGAAAGGATCATTATTTCGCCTCTTTCATGCTATTTGCAATGAATCGACATCACTTTTATTGCATCAACAATTCAATATTTTCCTTATTAAATTTGGACCCATTTAGAGTATTCGTAAAAGTTTATTTAACTGGACAAAACTAGGAGGTGACTTTTTTCCACTTTTTCATCTCTACGCTCGCCGGAGTTTGGTGAAGATTCATTTCGCTCAGTTCCGTCAACATTCCTTCAAAGCAAAGTGGAAAAAGGACTTTTAAGATCAATCTGGAAGGGAGATTCTGGAGATATTGTCGTTATTTTAAATTATAACATGGATTATAGAGCAGTAATGTGAAAGGGTTAAAAGTGCTCCTCGTGTCCTCATCTGTGGCAGTGAATCCCCTTCTAACGCTTCCAATTCTTCCTCCCACTTGCTCCTCTTTCTCTTTTTTTTCTGCTGGTTGTTCTTCTGCCTGACAAGAGGAGCTGCAGTGACTGCAGCTAGCTAGCTTCGGTGCTTCACTCAATCAAGGCATGAAAGTGAGGTGGTGGCCTACTTGGACGTCTTAAAAGAGTCAAGGGAACGGAGTGAAGGGAACAAACTCCCAACATTCCAAATGATCTAATAAAGCCACCAGTTCACCATGGACGCCCCTTCGGCACCACCAAGCCACGGCGACGACGACCCAGCGGAGCACAACAACATGGACAGCAACAGCGCCGCTAGCGATCCTATGTCCGCGTCTACAGCGGCTCCATCTGCGGCCACTGCGACCCCCAGTGCGGCCACAGCCCGGCCCTGTTCGCCACCAGTGCCTGGGCCGCCATCGCATGACTCGCTCACCACCACCACGCCCCTTGGAGCGGAAGGCGTGTCCAACGTGGTGCCAAGGGCGCTATTCGCGGCCTCTGCGGGTGTTGGAATCCCCGTGCAGCACAGGCAGATGGCCATGGAGTCGCAGCTATTTGGAGCGGTCGTGGGAAGGGATCTGACTGGCTCGGCGGGAAGAGGGGCTCTCGAGGATGCCACAGTGGAGTCGTTGGCAGATGTTTTCCGGTAATAATATTATATTTAGACCACTGTAACAATGTTGTTAATGTTGCTGCTCTTCAGATGCTTCATCTGCATGGAAAAGCTCTCCAACGCCCACCTTTGCCCGCACTGCTCCAAGCTCTGCTGCTATCTGTGCATTCGCCGTTGGCTGACTGAGCAGCGGAGTCAGTGTCCCCACTGCAGGGCGTCGCTGCACATGCATGAGCTGGTCAACTGCCGCTGGGTGGAGGAGGTCACACAGCAGCTGGACACGCTCAAAGAGGCCGGCGGAGCTGGAGCAGCTGGAGGAGGCAAGTTTGAGGATGCCGAAGCGCGAGATCGGTGCAGAGTGCACGCGGAGAAGCTGTCCGTATATTGCTGGACGTGCAGAAAGTGTATTTGTCACCAGTGTGCCCTTTGGGGAGGTAAGAATATCACACTATATAAATATGAAGATGAGCTGTGTACAAAAATTTTAATTGTTTCAGGCACTCATTCTGGCCACACGTTCAAGCCGCTGGACGAGATCTACGACCAGCACGTGGGACACATTAAAGAAGAAGTCTCGCTCTTACGGCGGCGGCTGATGGAGCTCATCAGTTTGGTCCAGGAGGTTGAGCGTAACGTTGAGAACGTCCGCGCGGCCAAGGATGAGCGAGTGCGTGAGATCAGGAACGCTGTCGAACTCATGATTGCTCGGCTCGACTCTCAGCTGAAGAACAAGCTCGTCCAGCTCATGTCCACCAAGAACGCGCTCACTGTAGAGACGGAGACGCTGGAGAACCTGCTTGGCGAGATCGACAAGTACCTCAACGGCAAGACGAAATCACAGCTCATCGCGAAGGCGCCTGAGTTCATCCAGCTTGCCATGGAGTTGAACAAGAAGCCGACTGCCAGCTTCGTATCGGCGCCCATTCAGGCAGACTTCCAATCCGAGATCGTTCCTCAATATGAGAGCGCCACGTTCGCCATCGCCCAGTTCAGCTCGCTGCAGCACAAGGCGGATCCGGTGTACAGTCCGCCGATGAATGTCAACGGGCTTAGCTGGAGGCTGAAGGTCTATCCCGATGGCAATGGGGTTGTCAGGGGAAACTATCTGTCAGTGTTTCTGGAGCTCAGCGCTGGATTGCCAGAAACTTCAAAGTAATTAGGATTGTTAATATCTTATGAAACTGGTTTAACTTTAATGATTCCAGGTATGAGTACCGTGTGGAGATGATCCACCAGGGTCCCTGTTCACGGTCCTCCTCGTCCGCGGCCTCAAACTCACTCGGAGACTCTTCCAAGAATGTCATCAGGGAGTTTGCTTCCGATTTTGAGGTCGGAGAATGTTGGGGTTACAATCGCTTCTTCAGGATTGATTTGCTCGCGTCTGAAGGCTATTTAGAAAACGATACTCTAATTCTCAGGTAAGCCTATACACTGTACAGTGCAAATAAAGTGCTCTAATTATGATTTGATTGCCACTTAGATTCCAAGTTCGCCCTCCCACCTTCTTCCAACAATGCCGCGACCAGCAGTGGTACATCCACCAGCTCCAAACGCTGCAATCCGGCTATGCGGGGCAGATCACCGAGCTAAAAGAGCGACTCAGCGGCTTTGGCAGCGTGGGTGACGTCGGTGGCAGGAGCGGGTCGCTGCACGGACTGCACTACTTCCACCACGCCAGCAGCGGAGGCCTCTCCGCCGCCTCTAGGCATGGAGGCGTCGGCAGGAGTCCTTCAGCTGGCAGCACACCCGATGGGCTCATTCCGCATCAGGACAGACCAGGTGAGATAACTTGACCATCAAACGATAACCATGATAATAGCGTTGCTTTATTATTAGACACTGCAAGTCCTCGTCCCACCTCCCTCTACTCATCACTGGGTGCCGCATCTTCCTCTGGCCACTGTGGAGCTCATTCAGGGAGCTCTATGGCGCATCCATTACCCCGGGTGAAGGCCGCTGGGAGGATGAGAGGAAAGCTGGATATTGGATCCGGTAGCAGAATGTTCACATCCTCGGGAGCAAATCGGAGCGGGTAAGGATTACATGGGTTTCATTATGAAGTTGACGCTAAAATGAATTTGGTACAGGGCTTGTGCCGAACTGGAATGCGGCCAGCTGAGTAGCTCTGACGAATCCGATGACTCCAGCGAGGAGACCGAGGAGGCCCTAGGCGGAGAGGGCGAGGAGGAGCAGGATCTGGACGACGGCGAGAACGATGTGGACGACGAGACCATGTCCGGGGACAACGACGTTGAGTACGCCGCTCAGCAGCCTTCGCTTTTATCCGACTTTGACTCGCTGACGGAGCCGAGTCTGGACAGCTTCCAGGGCCAAGCCACGGTGGACGATGGGGCAGATGGTGCCCATGCTGGTGCAACTGCTGGAGCATACCCGAGTATAGAAGATGAGCTGCTACTACTTCGCCTCATCGACATGCAGGCCAATAGTGGAGGCAGCGCTGCCTCGGGCATGGATACAGCTGGGAGCTCAAGTAAACCAAGACCAACGTCATCGTCCGTCAAGAGAGGATTGGGGCTTGGCTTGCAATCCGTGACGAGTGGAGTTGCAACAGAGCCCACTGCATCTACATCGTACGCATCTGTAGGATCGAAACCACAAGTCCCGGAGCCTAAACCCATTCTGAGACACAACAGTGGAGGAGGTGCAGCGAATTCAGTTTCAAGGCTCTCCCGGCCCCAGGAGAAGCCCTGCCTTCTTCCATCAAGAGGGAGCAGCAGTCGCGTCAGCGGCGGGGCAGTGAGGTCCCTTCAAGATCTGGAGCCTCAACCCCTGTCCCTCCTACTGCACGGCCAACCCCACCAGCAGCTCTCGCCCTCCTCGCCGGACTCCATCCTGAGCGAGCTCAACCTCAACACTTCCAGCACCACTACATGCTCTTCCAGCTCAGCCGCTTCAGGCAACACCACCGTGCTCAATCTGGACCACCATGACTTTGACCCGGCCTCTTCATTGGACCTCCTTGATGCGGATTCCTCGCTCTCGTCTCTTGCCACTTCAGTGTCGACGGTCACGATGCCGTCGATCGCAACGAATAGCTCTCCTAGGGTTGCAGAGATGCAATCTTCTGTAGCGCGTCTACCCAGGATTCAGTCTGTAGCTGCTGCCGGCCAGGCGTCTGGACCGCTGAAGAAGTTGCTGTCCAAAGGCCCTGCAGAGAACCAGAACCCATCACAAGAAGAGCGGCGTAGGGATGAATCTCACAATGATTAACCGATTGTGATTTGTACACATTGCATAATTTGCATTTGACGCACATTCCAAATTTTATACATAATGATCTTGAAAAGAAATCTAAAGTATTAACTTAATATCTAAAATTAGGAAGCTAATAGTTTAGTAATGCACTGCTTGAAAATACACCTCTAAACGTACCTACGAATGTATCGTTTTGACAGGCTTTATTTACGTTTATATCATCAATCTTACTACGCCCGCTCCACCAACTTCTCTTCCCCTTAAATGTTGGACTTGTTAAAGTTCTGGTTGGCGTACTCGTCTCCCCTGGTGCGCATCTGGCTGGTGTTGTGTGGCCACTCTGGGTGGTTGGGAGGAATGTAGTTCCTCGTCCTCATCACGTGCCCAGTCTTGTGCTGCTCCCAGTTGTTGCCGCGGTAGGCGAAGTAGTAGCGGATGCCGACGCAGACGGCCCACATGCGGAAGAAGAGGCTCGTCCGGAGGCGAATCTTGTAGGCTCTCTCCTGGCCGTACTTGGGGACCAGCATCTTCTGGAATGCGTCCATCGGCGCCTGGAATTTGGACAAGAGGTTAATTTACGCCTTAGTTCCCTGTTTACCGTTTTCTGACTTACTCGAACAATCCTCTTGTAGATGTTGTGCCGCTGCTTGTAGTGGTTGGGGTTCTCGACGACATTGAACTCGGCCGCCCGTCCATCCCTAGGCGAGAGCTTCTGGTCCTGGATCCACTGCTTGCGCCAGTTCCTGTCTGCCTGCGTGTACTCGCCGTCGCGGGCGATTCTGGGCACGAAGTAGTGGTGGTACGGACCGGAGATATTGATCTGCCGCTTGCCGAACGAGTCGCTGGACACGGGGCCCTGGTCCATGGTGCACGGGGAGGGCAGACGCGGGCACAAGGGACGTTTTCAAAGGCGGTTCTGCTACGCCTGATGCTGCTGCTGCTGCCAGTGGCGAAGATGGCTGATGGCGAAAAGTGGCCGCCAGGGGGAGCGATCACTACAGAAAAACTGGAATCATAACAATGGCAGTGGCGACATCTAGCGGGGGAAACGAAATATAAAGTGTCGGCTGAGGCTGGAGATGAGTTGGATCAGAAGAGCGAAAAGGGACGGAAAAGGGGAAAAGCTGGGGCAATTTTGCGTCAATGACGCCTTATGACGAAACTCAAAAACGTCGGTGGAAACGTGGGAGCGATTGCAGAAGTCGTACCAGTGGCCATAATTGGGCCAAGACTTCATTGTATGCCCAAAACAACATCATTTTT
>LR137630.1:0-13891 GCA_900659605.1 Tisbe holothuriae | reverse complement strand
ATCTGCCCCCGCCCCTCGACATACAGCTCTCTGACCCCAGAGAGAGAGAGAGAGAGAGAGAGAGAGAGAGAAATGCCTGGAGCTGTGAGGTCGTCATCGTGGCGCCATGTGACAGACAGACAAGCACGTTGGCGAACGGATGTACAAACAGACTGGCTCAAAAGTAGGGAGAACTGGTTGTTGATGTTGGGTTTGAAGGGGGAACCCCGAAAAAATGTTAAAGATCTTTCAATGTTGTTGTCAATGGCACTACTAGGACTCAAACAATAATATAGTATTGGCAGTAATGTACATTAGTTTGATGCCTCCTTATACTGCAAAATATATACCCTTAAAAGGCAGATCTATTGTACAAGCACAATTTGCGGTCTATACACCGTATAATCCTCGTTCAAAGAGGCATGTTATAAAACACAAACCAGACCAAAAAAGTGAAACTTATACGGCTTCAAAAATAGCTTCGGTTTTTATTATGGCTGACAAAATGAGAGGGAGAGAAATAACAGCTGGTTGTAAACTACTTTAATATTTGTTGTAACGGATTCCATTTTGTTGACAAGCTACAAAAAAGTTTCACTGTGACAAATAACGTTGATTCGTGATGATGCAGCAATAATAAAAAGTTAAAACAAGTTTAGTAAACAAGCCGATTCTTATAGGCATATCCATCGACTTCTCTACTGTTTGTAACTCTGTGCCCCATGATTGTAGGGTGAGCTCCTGTCCTTGGCATTTCCTGCTCTCTCGCTCTCTCTCTCCTCTCCTCATCCTCTGCAAAATATCTTTGGACCCCATCCCAGAACATGATGCTTCCCTTATTCCTAATTCAAAAAAACATTTGGCAAGTGTTCAGAAACGTCTGTCGTGTGAGTCGTAGTTAAGGGATGCTGGTTTAAACAAGCAATAATCTCCTGTTTGAAGCAAATTAGAGCAGTTAAAGGGTGTTTTAATGTTGAAAATGCATCCCTAACGGATGTCCTTTGTATGCTTTTACGATCTTCAAGGGTCCAGAAATGTCTTAAAATAAGGTATTTCCCCTTTCCCTTACCGAGCCACTTCACATCATATGAGGTCATACTAACGAATTCCTAGGGAAAAAAGCTAATCATGGGGATTGTATGCAGCCTCCGGCTCCCATATCTAGGCCCCTTATTTGCATATATGAGAATATAGTCCCTTTATATGCAACAATGGATTGACCCCCACTGCTCCTCAGCAGGGCTGGCCAGGCAGTAGTGACGTCACTAGTGGCCGTGCCGCGTCGGGAACTCCCCTCCTCTTGAATAATGAAACTGCGGACCACGCAGCTGTAAAAGCGACGGACGGACGGTCGGGTGGAGAGAAGAAAACTATTGCGACCATAGAAATAGAGAATAAAGGAGGAATGGCATCACTTATAATACGATTTTTGTACACAAACAGCTAACTTTCCAAGAAGTCAAGTTCGGAGATGCGTGATTCCGTTTGTGAAAGTTCCGCGGAAAAAATCGGATTCTGGCAGTCCCTCAGGAGAGAAGGAACCCTCAGCGGGAAGTTCCCTCAGCGCTCGGTAGCGGGCTGTCTCTGTCTCGGTCCTCTCAGGAGAGCTCTCCTCTCAGCCAGCACAGCAAAGGGGAAGGGAAATGCCCCAGGGAGGACATTTGACCTTATATTAAGCTTATTTGGTCGAATTTTATTACTTTTTTGGCTATATATAATCATGATCATGTGGTAACACTGTAGAAAAGTGCGGAAATGCCTCTCTAAACCTCTAACTTGACTTCTTCGTATGTAAGCTGATGCGGGGAAAAGACATACCAATCCTCCTTTACCCTATATATCTATGATTGCGACGGACAAAGAGAGAGAAATGGGAACACGGTGGGATCAATGTATTGAAATAGATGTTATGTTGAATATATTGTGGTAAAATATACCAAGGCACCTGTGTGCTTTGAATGTCCATTATAATAACATATCTGCATTAGTTACTAATGCAGATCTGTGATTATAATACTCGTAACTAGCAGTTTTTACTGTTTCTCGTATTAACGAAAAATCATGTATATTATTTTTTTTACCTGATAATGCCTATACAATATAATTATAACTTGCATGGCAGACGGTTATGTTTCCCTTTGAATCGTAATTACAAGTGATTCTTAATATTATTGCCCATTGTAAAGCATTCTGTAATTTGAGACTTGTCTTCAAAACGAGCTTATCAATTCAATGCTCTGACATTTTAATCCTATGACGACAATTTCATATACACATTGTTTTAAAATGAAGTGCTCTTGGGTGAGTTGCTCTAGTTTCCATTTTGATCCGAATCGTTGTAGCAAAAAACTGGATTTTGTGTCGTTGGCTGTTTGAGGGCGCGGTTTAGATTTAGTGCAAGCAGATGTGATGTAATAATATAGGTTCAGAAAGACCAGTTTGTGATACATTGTTTGAAATAGTCTTTACTAATGTTTATTCCGTTAAATGTTAGCATAAATACTTGTCGTTTATACGTCTATACTTTAATATTTGCAACCCTCTCATTAACAGGTTCCATTTTAAACCTTAGTATAGTGAATAATTAATTTCATAAAAATATTTATATTTATAGTAGAGTAGAGTACTTTATAAGAATGTCTGAATTAATTAATTTATTGCTGTATTTATATTCGTATGAGTAATGTGATCCTAGCTAGCTTTTCTCCCGAAAAATATTGCCAAAGGTTGAGTGATCCGGATTAATATATTGTTCCGCGGCAAAGTTGCCATGTTTTAAGACTGTAAAAAACCTTGAAAATAATACAATACTATATAACCATCAAAAACATGCTTTAGTCTCATCCATTTGCAAAGCACAAATCTCAGGCTTAAACAATATTCCATGTTTCATGGCAGATCTTCCAGATACTCTTTAGCAGAATATCCAAACATTTCAAAATCCAATTTGTAAATCTGATACAATCCTCTAATCAAGTCATCTGTCAACTCAGCCCGGAAATATTCCAAAGTTGTAGCATACTTTTGCTTTGTTGTCACTTTTGCTGCAAAATTGTCCGTAATTTTATTCAACCATGGCATCTCAAATGCATCCACAATATTTGCTTTCTTTGCAATGAAATTGCTATCATCAATGAGTGTTTCTATCCTGCCAACTACATCCCATTGAATATTGCACACATGACAATGGAGCCAATATGGCCTCCAGTGGTCATTGTACTCATTAATATCTTTGATGGAAAGCAAATATGTGACGAATTGACGGAAATTTGGGGTGTCATGGAGCTCTTTCATTGTTTCTCTGTTAAGAAATGGGTCCATGAATAGCTTTGTAACAATACTTGCCATTTAGAGATACTGCCTAATATATGAAGGACATTATAATAATAATCGCCTGGTAGCTTGCAAAACATGTCTCTAAACATATTTATTAAAACAAGTTTGCAATGGCCTAACCTTTTTGTGTATACTCAAAGTCTCTTAGCTTCACTAATCTGGGGTTCTGAATAAAATATTATTAACATGGATACTTACTGATTTGCTTTATATATGGCCATGTCATACATATCCCTAATGTAGCTCTTTTCATAACCCTGTTCAAATTTATCCACATAAGCACTAACAAGTCTCTCAAATGGATGTCGGACAAAGAAGAACTTAAGACTGGATGAGGAGATAGCCTTTGAGAACTGATCCATATTTGGGGCAAACAGTTTGGCAGCTGTGTGAAGGTGCATGTTTGCCTAAAATGTAATGTGAAACACACCATTATATTCAGAAAGGGATAGGAAGTGCTAATTTTGGGTAATAATTATTATTACCTAGGCACGTCAGTGCTGCTTATATAGCACACAGTGAGCCATAAAAAGGTATTTTTTGAGAGATCTATCTAAAGATGGCTCTTATTTTTTTAAGTAATACTTCGGATTTTATTAACTCTTTATAGCATAATGAAGAAAATTGAACAAGCTTGTGGCGGAATGTTTAGCATGCAAAACTTCTATGCGAAAGGGGTCTCGGTTTGATTCCCGGTCTTTGTGGATGGATTTTTCTAGTGTCACATAAAGCTGCCACTGTCCCTCTTGGACTTGCCCTAGTGGTGTGTTATTGCAATGAACTGGCAAAGATAATGATGTCCTAAACCTATTAAGAAGGATGTAGGGCACAAACACAATGAATTTGAAAAATGTAGTTTCTTTCAGTCATACTGGTTTTCGTCCAATGAATTTAAAGTAGATTTGATTCCATGAAGACGAAGCAACTTTATGAATCCAGCAGTATGTCATGTGGTGATCATCATTGTACATCAGGGATTTGTTCAATGGTTGGTGATATTCCTAGAAGTATTTTAGCCCACTGTATATTCAAGTCCTTGAAATTGTTTGTAAATTTTAAACTTATGATTATATTAGGCTAAATGAATAATTCTTTGCCTAGGCACAAACTGCAAAAAAATAACTTGGTTAGGCCACTCCCAGACTGGCATTTTCTCACCCAAAAAATGACAGCATTTTTTGCATTTCCTTATACTCAGCCGGCCTAGGTGCGTAGCTCAGGCAGGAGAGAAATGTTCTATGTTCAAATATTTCCTTTGCAGAAAAGATAAAAATGACCTGTCTGGGATGTCTCTTGCAAATATTTAGACCTAGCTTTTCTACTGTGTATTATAATTTTCCCCCTAAAATAACATTGTGTTTATTGGGACCTTTTTGTTGGACAACATTATTTTTTTGTTTCTGTTGTACTACCTGAACCAATTTTTGTGCCTCGGTGAAATCCAGCATTTCTTTATCATTAAGAGAAGGGTTGCGGATAAAATTCAAGATTCCATTTTCCTTGCAAACCCTCTGTAATTGTTCCATTCTGGTTTCCAAGACAACCTGAAATGTCAAAAAGCAACTGATACTCAAGGCCGGTTCCACATTCAAATATTTTCTGGGTCTCTGATTGGTTGGTTCCAAGAAAAACCAAGCCAATCATTACCTTAATGAACAAACTTTGGACCAATCAAAGGCCTTTGTTCAGTCCGGTATATTTGAATTTTCGAGCACGGGAATGAAGACTTAGTGTATTTGGTCTATAGGCACATTAATGCACACCTGAAATATTGTGCATACATACCTCTCCATCTGATGGCTCTTCCTTCAACTGTATTGGGGCCTTTTGTGGGATTAGAACAATTTGCTTGACCCTTTTTTAACAATATATCATGATTTATATTACCATATCATGGAACAAAAGCAAACCCATAGCAAACACAAAGATCACCATACAAGTTCCTGTTCTCATAGTTCTCATTTGCATGTTAATTGTATTTTAGTTGTATATTTAAATCACATAAATAACCCCAATTAGTGTTTAAGGTTAATCAGAGATATATTTTTTTCTTATTCTTTTCATTCACAAATCACCGGTGCAGCACAAGGACAAACAGCTCAGCCTCAGACTGAAGCATCAATCTAGTTACTTTAACAACTCATCATAATATCTCTTCTTGTTTTGCTTTTTGTATCAAATGTATCATACTATCCGTTTGCATATTCTGTATCTTATCTAGAAACAAGTAGTCCTTAAATAAATAAGTGTTTGCGAAATACAATATACTATGAATATCATATAGCAGTGCAGCCTTGTTTATAGTACAATTTTAGGTACTACTCCATGAACACATTGAATAGAGAAGTACCTGAAATGTATGTATTAAATAATTCGACAGCAGCTGTCTTGATCAAAACATTGATCAGCATCAGATTGTGAATTACAAAGATAAGTTCAGGAATGTAAAAATCTAAATAAGTTGGGTGTCATGATGCATGGCAACTTGGGAACTAATTTCAGCAACAAACCTATTAAGTAATGATTATATTTCACAGCCAATCAAATTATACAAATATCACGTTAACACAACCATTTAGAACATCCTCCATGCAATCATTTTCTTCTTCTGCCCATACAAAAATAAACATAAGTATATCCGCTCTGGCTCTTCATAACATAAAGGAACAAATTGAAGTGTATCAAGGCAAATCTTCCAAATACTCTTTAGCAGAGTATCCAAACATTTCAAAGTCTAATCTATAAATCTCATACAATCCATGGCAGAAATGCAAAAAAGACAACAGAAATGTAAAAAATGCTGGCAGTTTTTTTTAAAACTGGCCAGTCTGGGAGTGGCCTAAATAAGAATTGATGTCATGATTCCTTTCAACTTGGGAACTAATTTTGCGTTTAATTCGGCAACAAACCTATTAAGTATTGATTATATTTCACAGCCAATCAAATTAACCTAATATCACGTTAACACAACCATTTAGAACATCCTCCATGCAATCATTTTCTTCTTCTGCACATACAAAATTATACATAAGTATAACCGCTCTGGTTCTTCATAACCTGATAAAATAAATTGAGTTTATCAAGGCAAATCTTCCAAATAATCTTTAGCAGAGTATCCAAACATTTCAAAGTCTAATCTATAAATCTCATACAATCCTCTAACCATGTCATCAGTTAATTCGGTCTTGAAATATTCCAAAGGTGTTGCATACTTTTGCTTGGTTGTCAATTTTAACCCAAACTTGTCCGTTCTCTTATTCAACCAAGGCATCTCAAATTTATCCACAATATTTGCTTTCTCTGCAATGTAGTTGCTATCATCAATGAGTGTTTCCATCCTCCCAATTACATCCCATTGTACTCTACACACATGACAGTGGAGCCAATATGGAACCCAGTGATCATTGAACCAACTAACATTTTTAATGGATAGAAGGTACGTGACAAATTGGCGGAATGTTGGTGTGTCATGGAGCTGCTTCATTGTGTCCCTGTTAAAAAGTTGTCGTTTTATGTCATGGAAGTACATCTTAATACTCATTGATTTTAAAGTACATAGATGTTCTCAGTTCTAGTTATTGCATACTGCATAACCAGTTGTATACTCACGTGGTCCCCAAAAATGACATAAATTCTACTCATACACACCTATTTGCTGCATAGATGTCCTTATCATACATATTTCTTATGTAGCTCTGTTTCCTATCCTGTTCAAATTTATCCACATAAGCGCTAACAAGTCTTTCAAATGGATGGCGGACAAAGAAGAACTTGAGACTGTTGGAGGAAATTGCACTTGGGAACTGATCCACATTTGGGGCAAATTTTGAAGCAGCTGTATGAAGGTTGGTTTCTCCCTGTAAAAAATTAAGGTTGGTTTAGATGCACAATATAACAAAATATCAGAGTTCAAGTTTGTGGGAGAATGGTTAGCGTGCATAACTTCCATGCAAGGGGGCTGGGGTTTGATTCCTGTACTGGTGGATGTATTTTTCAAGTGCCCCAAAAATGCTGCCGCAGTTTCTCATGGACTTGCCATTGCAGTGTACTATTGCAATGAACCTGAAAAAGTATATAAATGAATAAAGAGGGATGCATAGCATTTTTTACAATACCAATATATATATATTGTCCTACCATATCGTGTCCAGTAAACTTAAAGTATATTTTATTCCATGATGAGGAAGCCACTTTATGGATCCAGCAGTAGGTCATGTGGTGCTCGTCATTGTAGAGGAGGGATTTGTTTAAAGGGTGGGTGTACTCCTATGAAGTTAAGTTACTATATCATGTAGATGTGTCATTTACAAGCCTCCCAGACAGGCATTTTCCCATCTTTTATTCACGGTTCTGCCATTTTTTTCCTGGGACTTAGAACATTTCTCTTGCCTGGCAAGCTGGTGCGTGAGTGCAAAAATGAAATTATTCTAAGTCTCCAAAAATACTTTGCAGAATTGAGATAAAAAGGCGGCAGAAACAGCAAATATAGATAAGAAAAATGCCTGTCTGGGAGACTCCTAATGGTAGTTTTGTTGAATGAGTAATACTCTACAGTAAATAAACTAATTAAAGATATAATTATTATCATATATGTTTAATATTACCATGTGTTGTTGAAAGATAATATTGAAATTTGCTACAAATAGCATTTTAATATATTTTCATTATACCTGAACTAAATTCTGTGCTTTGGTGAAGTCTGCCATATCTTTTTCATGCAGTGAAGTGTCCCGGACAAAGTTCAAGATTCCATTATCCTGGCAAACCTTCTGTAGTTGTTTTACTCGGGTCGCATAAACAATCTGAAATATTACAACGCTATATTGATCTCAGCTCTATTTTTGCACACATTAGAAGGAATTATATAATATAATACACATAAGGGACAAATATTGTTTAACTAAAATGGGTATTACTAATAAAATAATTCAAAGTACTAACATCTTCCTCAGATTGAATTGGCCCAGACTCAAGCTCATTCCGCTCCGGGTCTTGCCCATCAAAGACTGCCAGTGTATCCCTAAAATATTTGTATTTATATTATAAGGAACAACAGTTATTTCGGCTGTCCAAATGATAAGAGTTCTCTAGCCAAAATTGTTACTCTTCCAAAGAGCCAACGAAGACTTTTAAAGTAAGTTTTATTGTCGGTACTGATAGTTCACAAGGCGCGTAAGAGGTTAAAACTCTTTTGAATGCTTCTTTCAAGCTCTTTATAGAATTATAACAAACTAATGTGGCACATTTTGCTTCTTATCATTAGGACAGCTGATTTGTAAAATCTCTTATGATAAATGTGGCTCTGCAGAGAAACTTTATTCGTTTCAGCCAAGTTTTTTTTTATTTGAATATATCACTCTGCCTTTGCTACCTGGCAGCGTTGATGAAATGAAAAAAGTTGCACGAGGAACCGCAAAAATACTGGCAAAAAGAGATCTTGTTCCCAGTAAGTAGTAGGTAAGTAGTTATCCCCAATACATTGTTTTTCTTTCCTCTTAATTTAAATTAATTACTATTTTTCCTTATAAACAAAAAAATAAATGAAAATGCGTCCAAAATATACAAATAGTTGCTATGGTATTTAATTTACCTTTCTTCATCTCCCGTCTCTTCTGCACTGTCCACATTCTCAAAATCAAGAAAAGTTCTCCGGCCGCCGACGCCATTGAAAGGTTCAGAGTGGTTTTCGGTATGAAACTGAAATGGGGTTAAAAATTATATGAACATATAAGTGGTCAATATTCTTCCACCCATTTGGATCATGTTAACCTAGCTAGGTCAAGAATCTGCCGCCTACCGCTAAACTCGGCCTTTCCTCTTGTTGTCTAATATTCTGCTGTCTCTGCCTAAGGCAAATAGTTACACTAGGCTGTAACCTTGGATTAAATAACAAAAAGGATTTGCTGGTCAACATTTGACATTTGACATGCAGAGCAGGGAGTGCGCTCAAAATCCATTAGGAGGGCGCTCAAAATCCGTTTTCAGGGCCTGATTCAACAGCTGGAGCTGAATCACGGGAAGGAAGGCTACCTCAGCCAAGAAACCTGCCCAGACAATTTTTGTCAGCTAATAGTATCCCTTCATAAACAGGAATAGCTCAACTTTTATTAAGGAATGTTAGTTTTTTAAGAAGTCGAGGACTGGAATGAACGATGAGCTTATATATAAAGTTTATCATCAATCATTACCGAATCATGGAATGACAACAGTAACCCAATTAAAACCAAGAATGCCAAGAAAGCTCCAGTAGTTTTAATCACATAACGAGCAGGAAGCATCTTCCTGAATTGCATAAACTAATCACAATAACAATCCACTTTGTTTTATATTAATATTGTATTATTACTTTTATCACTATCTTATTCTATGTTAAGTATCATATGACGTAGCAAATGCAGCTCACTCCCTGGGTTATATTTGATTAAAATTGCAGAAAATGCATACCCAGACTGTTGCAATTATAATCTTTATGGCTGTGCAATTTTTGCTGAATTGCAAGCCCAAAATATTTCAATTATAATCTTTGTGACGGACACGTCAATCACGTTATGATGAATATTCATCACTTTTCCACTGTGTAAGATAGTAAACAATTGCAGATCAGCACAAAGAGACAAATAATAACAAGACAAACAACAACACATATCACATTATCTTTTTCAGGTATGTGTGATCCACGGATCCAAAAACTAACACTAAGGCATCTCCCAGATAGGAGGAAAAAGTAAAGAGGATACTCAGAGTATATCGCAAGTATACTCTGGGGAGAGAACTAGATACAAATACGAGAATGGTGTGTCAACTGCCACAAGGGGAAATTTCATTTGATTCTTATTCAATCTCCATCTCACAGTTCAAAAATGAAACTGACGACCAAAACATGACAGGCAGTGTCAAAACTTTACATGTATGACCGCCAGATGGAGATTGGACACAAATCAAACGAGATTTCAAGTGAAATCAGCTTACGCGAAACTCGGAAGAAACTCGGAGGAAACCCCGGGGATATCATTTACAGGAGGAAAATGTGAGTTTCTCGGGGTATCATCCTCTTTGCTTTCCTCCCATCTGGGAGCAGCATAAAAGTCACTAAAATGGTTTAATCTACAATAAAGATTAAAAAATTGGATACGGATCCGTATATTTTACTGGATCCATTCCGGATCGATCCTAAGTAAATAACCTTGAATAAATAAGGTCGAGTTATCTTTTCTTCTCCTAATTAAAAGCTAATGTTCACAAGCATTGTCCTTGATTAAACAATGCACTGACTGTGTTTTGCATCTGGCATGCACTAATGCACTGAAACTATCTCTGTTCACTGCAATCACGGCTATGCAGAGATAAAATTTGAAGCACATAAATGCATTAGGACACATCAGCATTTTCATGAGGTAGTCTCATTAAAACTGAATATGTCGCACAATTGCCTTATTTCCCAATAACATAGTACGGGTCTAAATCTTAATATTGAATGTTGCCTTTAACAAACCCATGTTTAATGAAACTATTTGTTAAAGAATACAGTAATTTTATCGTCTCGGTGCTACACAAATACTGAAGTGTAACCATTACGTTATGAGCGTAATGCACACTTTGGGATGTCATTAATCTTTTGTTTTGATCAAGTTGATAAACCACTTTTTTGGCTCCTTCCGGCGATTCATTTAAAATGAAGCCTTAAAATGCATAAAAAGCCTCGTTGCACGTACACAAGGTATACAAAATAATAGTTCATATAAAATTTCCCACTATTGTTTATACTTTTTAACTTTAAAGGGAAAGTGCTAAATTGCAGTATAATTGAGTAATTGATGTTCAAAAGTGTTAAACGATGTATAAGACACCCTGTACATAAGTCAACAGTACAATATCAAAACAAATTCCAAGATTTTACCACTTATGTACATAGAAAATGCTATACTCCGCATTAAGAATGATTTAGACACTAGTATGTAATGTTTGAATATCTCATTAGCTTAAAAATCAATTAATACTTGTATCTTTATCAGTTAGATAACAATAATCATGCTAAATACTCATTTAAAGCTGTGAAATCCTGGAATGTGTTTTGATGTTGTACTGTAGAAGTATGTTTGATAAACATCTGTAAATTACAAGTTCAACGGTTGATATATGATTTTAAGACTAGTCCATCAATTCCATATATTACTAAATATATATAAACAATTTAAATTGCAGGGGGCACAAAAACCACTTCCACCTGTCTTTTGTACTAACCTTTTTCCTGGAGACAATAATATATCCCGAAAACAATAGTAAACCAGTAAATATGATCCATCCTGGCCGTGGTCTTCTAAAATGATAATAATACCATGAAGCAGAATCTACACTACATAAAGCTCTATCGAATTATATTTGTCATTAGATGAATAGGTAATAAGATTGCCGCATTAAAATTCCGTTTTAGATACCTCCCAGACTGGCAAATTTTTGCTCATTTCTGCCGAGGAAATGTTTGGTATGTTTTTCATTTAAGTAACATCCAAATGATTCTACTATTCTCTTAAGTCACAGAAACTGCTTGGCAGAAATTAGAAAACTGCCGGCAAAAATGGGAAAATTGCTCGGCAGAAATGCGAAAAGTTGCAGCTAGTCTGGGAGGTCTCTTAAGTAGAACTCAAGTGCAAAGTTTCAAACGTTTTATTAATTCCTGTTATATTGACAACTGTATCTATCTATATTATCAGTTCTATAAACAACTCTGCATTATAAATAGTTATAAAGCAATATATATGATAGCCTTGAATCCTTACCTCACAAACATATTTATATCGTTCTAAAAAATGTCACTTAAATCGATGTCAAAAAGGATGATGTATCGTCTATAAACGATCCGACAAGTGTCCTATCCTCGGGAGTCTTAAACGTACAATTGACATTCCCACCGAGTAATATTTCCAATCTGTATATCACTTAGATGTCCATTTGTAAGAAAATAATTCAATTATGACACTTTTAGCTTTAAAATTTCTTGAAGAGTTGGCAAACTTTTCACCTCCCAATAGATACTAAATGTTCAAAGTGTGAAAGCTTAATAGCAGAAAGCCGCTAATGATAATTTAGCTTGGCGGGAATATAATAGCTTTTGCCGTGTCACAGTGGATATATACACATGCCTTCTATAAATAGTATAACAACATATCTCTGATTGATAAAGTTAATTAATATTATTATCCTTCCATATAGTATCACAAAGTAACACACGTGTTTAGTCTTTTATATTGATTGCTTTGTTCTGGATTTGGAGCACTCTACTAACAATGAAGAACAACATAAGAACATTTAGCACTTTTTTCATATGTTATGATTTCTTGAGCATATTCAGGGGAATCTTTAAGACTGCAGTTAACTAAACAAAATGCTTATCATTCCTTTTGATATTAGGCCATTAGTTTAACATGTTGGTTATAGCAACTTGATAGCCTCAACATATACAAGTCATGCACATGTTTCATATTGAGACATTTTGAAATGCAAATATAGCTATTTTTACTATATGCTTATATTTGGAATGCAATATTGTAACAGAACATGATGGCATGTCTACTGGACAATATCAAGACACATCCCAGAATTTTGCCAGTCATCTTTAACTTTAAATGAGTATTTAGCACAATTAGGAGTAATTAATAGTTATATTACAATCATTAATTGATTAATGAGCTAATTAGATATTCAATAATTACATTCAAGCGTCTAAATTCATTCTTAATGCAGAGTTATATATCATGGTCTACTGAAGCAGTAAATTATTGGAATGTGTTTTGATATTGTACTGGTGATGTCAACTTCAACTCTCAAACACCCATCTACAGTACTTGTAAAATAGTCAATTTTATATAGTTCACTTATTGCATTACTACAATCCTTCACAGCAGCGGGTGTATGGCATGATAAATGCTTTCTAATGACTTGAAATTTTTAAGACACACCTGTTCTCAGGCTAATTTAAAGACTGATTGGCCACTTACGGCCAATTAAACCCCTTAAATGGACTAAAGAGATATATCCAAGCATTGAATTCAATAAACACCAACTATAAGTATTCTTGCAATAAAATGCCAAATAGCCAGGTAAACGGATAATTTGGATAATTTTAAAAAGGAAACTATAGTTCCAATTATTTGCACCTATATATTATAGATATTCAGAACATCATTTGCTGAACAATAATATCATAAATTCATCTATATTTAATATCAATATTTAAGGCAGTTCTTCTAAGTAATCCATAGCAGAATATCCAAACATTTCAAAATCCAGTCTATAGATCTTGTACAACCCTCGTATCATATCCTCTGTCAACTCAGACTTGAAATACTCCAGTGCAGTTACATACTTTGACTGTCTCTTCACATCCGTCTCATTTGTATCCATGATACTATTCAACCATGGCATCTTGAACTTATCCGTAATATTTGCCTTCTCCGCAATGTAGTTACTATCATCGACGAGTGTGTCCAACCGTCCAATCACATCCCATTGTACACTACACACATGACAATGGAGCCAATATGGAATCCAATGCTCATCAAAATAATCCATCTTTGTC
>LR137628.1:0-14949 GCA_900659605.1 Tisbe holothuriae | reverse complement strand
GGAACATTTCCTGGAACATTTCCTGGAACATTTCCTGGAACATTTCCTGGAACATTTCCTGGAACATTTCCTGGAACGCAAACTCACAGCTGAGTTTCAGCAATTTCGTCATTTCAGCATGGCTCGTAAGAAGAAGAAGACGGCTGCAGGGTAAGAAATAGTCAAAAAACTCATTTTAATACATATTTAAGGCTATATTAATGCAATTTACTCTTTTAGGCCCTTCCTAGACGGTCCTGCAGAAGGCCCAGGCCTTCAAACTCACACCAAACTGGCTGTCCAGTGGCATCAGCAGGGACAGGACGAAATAAGGGATATAACTCAGGTAAAAGCTGTTTTGACCTTTTTGGCCTTCATTATAACAAACGAATTGTTCCTTCTAGGTCCCATTTGCCAACTCTGAGGCCCAGATTGCAGCTGCACCACGACCCAGAACCACTGGGCGGGCCACAGCCAGGACATCGGGTCTAACTAGAGCAATGAGGAGGACGAGGAAATGCCAGCCATCTAACAGGTAGTTAATGTTGTATATTATTCTCCTTTACAGCTAATTTGGCGCTTTGATCGCGTGGGGGTCTTTTTTGGCCTTTAAAAGTCATTTCGGAAGAAAACATCACTAAAATGTTTAATTTGTACGACAATTATCTCCAACTTTTATTATTCGTGTTTTGGCCTAAGACCTACTTTGTAGGTCGCAAAAAGAGCATTTTAAAGTTGCTTTTCAAGGTTAAAATTGGGTTCATTCAATCAGAAATGGCTGATTTAGTATACCCCTTGATTATAAAGTGGCAGATAGGGGGCGCCAGGGGTCCTTGAAAATCGGCCTGATTGGTTGACATTGCACATTAATTTTTACATTATCTTCCAGCGCCAGTTCTCCGCCAAAGGCTAATCCCAGGAAAGGCCTCAACCAGGACTCCAGCCCCCAGATGGACTCCAGCCCCCAGATGGAATCCAGCTCCCAGATGGACCAAGTCCCCCAGATGGTGGCCCCACCAAACCAGATGAGCACTGGCAGCATTAATGTAAGAAAATAATACTTTCATAATAATTTATATGTAGCAAAATATGTACAATTACATAGTTGAGCTCCATTTAGCCTTAGTTTTATCTTATTGAACCTAATTTTCTTGTTCCAGGTTCCGTCCGCCACCTCCACGGCCATGATGGACCCCCAGATGGTGGCCCCGACCAACCAGATGAGCACCAGCACCACACCCAGCCAGCAGGTTGGCATCAGCCAGAACATGCAGGCCATGGGCCAGAATAACAAGGAGGAGCAGTTCATGCCAGGCAGCATTAAGGTAAGAAAATAATACTTTCACAATAATTTATAAGTATCAAAATATGCACAATTACATAGTTGAGCTCTATTTGGCCTTAGGTTTATCTTATTAAACCTATTTTTTTGTTCCAGGTCCCGTCCGCCACATCCACGCCCATGATGGACCCCCAGATGGTGGCCCCGACCAACCAGATGAGCACCAGCACCACACCCAGCCAGCAGGTTGGCATCAGCCAGAACATGCAGGCCATGGGCCAGAATAACAAGGAGGAGCAGTTCATGCCAGGCAGCATTAAGGTAAGAAAATAATACTTTCACAATAATTTATAAGTATCAAAATATGCACAATTACATAGTTGAGCTCTATTTGGCCTTAGTTTTATCTTATTAAACCTATTTTTTTGTTCCAGGTCCCGTCCGCCACATCCACGCCCATGATGGACCCCCAGATGGTGGCCCCACCCAACCAGATGAGCACCAGCATCACGCCCGGCCAGCAGGTCGGCATCAGCCAGACCATGACGACCATGGGCCAGAATAACAAGGAGGAGCAGTTTATGCCAGGCAGCATTAAGGTAAGAAAATAATACTTTCACAATAATTTATATGTAGCAAAATATGTACAATTACATAGTTGAGCTCTATTTGGCCTTAGTTTTATCATATTGAACCTAATTTTTTTGTTCCAGGTTCCGTCCGCCACCTCCACGGCCATGATGGACCCCCAGATGGTGGCCCCACCCGCCCAGCTGAACACCAGCTTCTTGTCCAGTCAGCAGGTGGATCAGATGGATCTCCAGGTTGTGGCTCCACCTGTTCAGACACACACCAGCATCATCTCCGATCAGCAGGTGGCCACCAGCCAGTCTCTGAACCAGAGCATCATGGAGGGACAGGACATGCCAGCCAACCTGAAGGTATGGAATTCCTGTTCATATATATGTTCATGTTGTTTATTAGGCCAGAAAGACAGTTTTCTTTCTACTTTCATGGATATGTTATCACTTATGGTCTCTTTTAATTAGACCTTTTTGTTCCAGGTCCCGACTGCCAACTCCATGGACCAGTTAGACCCCGAAACCAAATCTCTGCCAACCAAGACAACCACTGATGTTAACAATAGTGCACCGGAGTATTTGCTGATTCAAGTGGAGCCTTCAAAGCTGACTAAAGTGGCCTTTGAGGATGGAAGGGTAAGATTTTGTCTGCAATATTTTAAAATTTAGTTCGTGTAAATTATTAATTTTTATTATAATTGGTAGCCATGATGTTTTAAAAACACTGCAAATGTTTTATTGAGCATCTCATAGTTCTGGTAGATAAATAGCCATAATTAATGGTAGCTATGACGTTTTAAACAACTCTTAATTTTACATGTTACATTCTTTCAGATTATGTGGGCCTTTCCAGAGTCCGCATCTGTTGTGGAACAGTTGCAAGTCCCCACGCCCATGGAGGATTCATCCACTGACTCAAGTCCCTCTGAGACGCCTGGGTCTAAAAAAAGGCCAATGGATGAGCAGGTTGCCGGGCCCTCTGGCTTGCAGAAGAAAGTCAAGGTTGAATCGGGATTGGAGCAATATATAAACGAGCTGAACAATGATCAAGCTGAGTCTGGAGCTGGGGACGAGACAGCGGCAAGTGGCGGAGCTACAGCGGACGCACGTGCTGGTGAGAGAAAGACATCAACGGCGCGCACTAAAAAGCATAAAGCAGCTTTCAAGAACTTTGTCTGGCCTTGTCATTTTGCCATGAACAAGAAGAACAGACCATGCCCGTATAATGAGCCCAATGGACTATCTGATAAACCCTCTTTAAAAGATCACTTCATATCTATGGTTTGTTTAATGGCGCATTAATTTGTTAATATTAGTTTTGCAATGGTTTTAGGTTTGCTTCTATTAAGTAAATAATACAGAGTCCGATTATTAAAAACTGGAAACAAGACACTTAGTGCCCAAGGTTGATGAAATACAACCTCCTGATTGGTTCAAATGAATATTAATCAACTCCTTAGCATTAAGAAGTTGCTTTGGACTTTTTAATAATCGGACTCAGGAAACATCAGTTTAGACAATATTTTCTTCTAAATTGTTCAAATACCTAATCCATCTTCATTTTCTATACCAATCTGTGCTTTTTTTGTTTCTCCTGTATTACCAAAGTAACAAAATCAATTTTGTTTCTCTTGGCATTTAAGCAAATTATTCATTAACAAATTAATGCAATATGTACTTTCTAGCACCTCTGTTCCCCCACCAAAGCTAAAGAAGAAGCTAACAAAGTGAAATGCATTCCCAAGTCGTAAATAATGTAATTATGAAGTATCTTCCTATGTTAAACACAATGTCATGCTAAATTTGTGAGTGTCCCAAAATATATTATATAAAAATGCTTCCATTATAAATGTTGTATGGATGGCTCACTTGCGGATCACTTTATTATAAAAAAAATTGACCTCAGTGCCAATGCATAATTTTTTCCATTCCTTTCCTTCTCTTCTTTAATTAAATTTTAATTGCAAACAATTACTTCTAATTATATATTGGAGATATTCTCTCACAGCTCGGTAAATATGTATTATTTCTTGCTGCACTGTGGCAATGGATTCTTGTACATATATTAAAACCATTTAGATTGATTTAACTAAATGTTGCAATTCAATTTACTTAGTGGAGATTATATAGCCAAATTGTGCATTAATTTCAGGCTACCACTGCAACATCTGCAAGAGAATCTTCACATCAAGGGCCATTGTGAGAAGGCATCAACTAAAATGCAAGGGCCCATGTTCGCAACACCATGTACACCAAGTTGTTTCTGAAGTTTTTACAACTTTGGAGGATACCGAGGATTGGGGCTTGAAGAAGGAGCGCGATGCCACCTTTATCAAGAGAAACAGCCGGGTTGACTATGTGTCTTACACCTGCTCAAGGAAGATCAAGATGAACTCTGATGCTGTCAGCCCCAAGATACGTAACTCCGAGTCCAAGAGAACAGAGGACTGTGTGGCACACTTCACCATCAAGAGCACCAAACGATGTGCATGCCAAAGCTTGTCCAATGACTCCAAGGTGTGTGTGCGTTTCCAGAACGTGTTTCTGTTGGAGGGCTGCATTGCCCACTCACACAGTATGGAATTCCGCTTCAGTCGCCTTACCAGCCTCACCAAGGACATGATTGCTCACTTGCTTCTCCAAGGTGTCACACCTACAACGATCCAGCAGCAGCACTTCAGTGAGACCATGAAATACCTTGAAGCACGGCTGCCTTCCCTACGCGACATAAGGAACATTTAAATCTCCCGATGCTTGAAGGAAGTGGACACCAGCAACGGAGAGCTTGAAAATATCCTTACTCTCCTAGAGCAAGAGAACTATATTGGGTTCTCATTTGGAGACCTTTTTCCCGACATAACTGTCCCAGATACTCTCCACCAAAAGCAGATTGAGACCAATGGGACTTTCATCATTGTCTGCATGTCCTCCTACATGAAGGAAGCTCTTCAGCACAATCCAAGCCTGCTCTGCTTGGACGGCACCCACGGAACAAACCGTGCCAATTATATTGTGCTGACCATGAGCACAGTCGATGATCGGGGAGAGTCCTTCCCTGTGGCACAAGCCCTGGTCAAGACCGAGGACACTGGCGCTGTGGCTTCCTTTCTTCAGATTGTCAGTGAAGCAACCCCCAACACTCTCACACGGACAAAAGTTCTCCTTACAGACTCTGCCAGATGTTTCTCCAAAGGGTGGCAAGAAAGCATTGGTTCTCCTGTGGTGCATATCCTTTGTAGCTGGCATCTGCTTCGAAGTTGGAAACGCCAGATTAAGAACACACACTTCTTGAGCAAGCTACAGCAGTTACGCCTTGTCTCAACCAAAGAGGAGCTACATATTCACATGAATCTCCTGGAAAAAGAGCATGGAGGAACACCAGACTACGAATACTTCATCTCGGGCTATGGACCTGATGGAACTGTGGCACCCGTCACGTCATGGGCCCGGTGTTTCACCCGTGGTACCGACAGCCATAATCTAAGACAGGAAAGGTACCACGGCCATTTCAAGAGGTTTGCCAAACCTTATCATCGGGTGGCTGAGTACATGGTGCAAGTTATGAAGGTCAATCGTTGGTATCAATTCAAGAGCGAAACAGCCAAGGCCAATTTGCGAGGAATCAAGAAGAGTGCCCAACAGTTGGAGTATGCAAAGGGTCACTCTGTAGTGCCTACTCAAACAAGAGAAGAGTTGAAGAGTGGGTACTTGGTACTCTCAGCAAGTGGAACTGAGTACAAAATATCAAAGAATGACCTGATGTGCTGCAACCCCAATACATGCAGAGTTAAGTGCGCTGATTGTCCACAGAACACTGCCTGCAGCCATGAGTATGTATGCTCCTGCTTCAACTACTCCTACCGGAATGTTTGTCCTCACATTCACGGTTTGCCATCAAGGTGCTGCAATGAATTGACGGAGGACCTAGCTCAGGAGGACCAAATGCTCAATGAACTCCAAGAGGGTAAAGAAGGCCAGACCAGCCCAAGCCAGCCTAGCACCAGTCATCTCAGCACCAGCCATCCCAGTACCAGCCACCCCAGCAGTCAGATGAGCCCAAGCAAGACCAGCACAAACCAGCCCAGCATACAACAGGCCAGCCCCTGTCAGCCCAGCACCAGCCATGCCAATGATCTGGAAGCAGCCACCAGGCGACAAAAGATGATTGCTGATGCTGAGTCTATTGTTGCAATCCTCAAAGGAAGTTCTGATCAGGACTTTACTGCTGCTCAGGGAGAGGCCATCAGTACTCTAGCAGGGATCATTAAGGGTGACAAAACTCCAGCCAAGGGTGTGCCTGTTATGGTGACCAAGAGAAAGCACACTCCAGTGCCAAGGACTCCATTCCCTAAGAAAAAGACAAAGAGGCGCCCAGCTGTAAAAAAGCATGAGCACAAGAACAAGTCTCTCATAATGGAGCTTCTTGAAAACTGTCTTTCGTCTTCAGTTGAGGGTGAGCACTGGCAACATGTTGTTGGGTTGGCTCCAGGTGTGGTAATTAGAGCTCTCAAAGACCTGTCTGGGAAGGAAAAAGAACAGTTTTTGGAAAACTATGAATCAGCCAAATCCCTCTGGACCTGCCTGTCTTGTGGAGAAGCACCTTGGCCATCAGATACAACATCGATTGCCATTTGCAATGAATGCCAAGGACGGTTTCACAACACATGTGTTCCAGAAGAAACTGATGTAGACTGGAGGTGTCAAAACTGCCAAGACGATGATGAATAAAAGCCCATGTAATTAAAACATTATTTGTCTATAAGACATATATTTAGTTTAGTTTGACTTATAGCTATAGTCCTTACATACTTGTTGAATTTAATATTTAAAGTCTTCGTATGTCTGTTTATAGCAATGTCGAAGTTAGTCTGATTACGAAAATTTGTTCAGTTGCTTTTGTTCAATGTCCAGCCACCGCTATGAATGAGCTTTTCAGACTTCAAATTAGTTCCAGTGATTTATATCTTGTTGAATTTATTCTCTTGGGCTTGAAAATATTCTGAGTTTATTGTGTCTGTGAATTTCAGTTTAAATTGTTGCAATAACTCTGTGCTATACCCACCTTTCAACTCTAGATTCCTATGTATCATTCATAACTATAGTCCTTTCTCTCGGTCTCTCTCCATCTCCAGAGCTACAGTAGGGGTTCCAGGAAATGTTTCAGGAAAATGTTCCAGGAAATTGTTCCAGGAAATTGTTCCAGGAAAAATGTTCTAGGTCCTGTTCCAGGAGAACATTCCCTGTTCCAGGAAATGTTCCCTGTTCCAGGAAATGTTCCCTGTTCCAGAGGAAACGTTCCAGCAAAATGTTCGTTGTTCCAGGAAATGTTCCAGGAAATGTTCCAGGGAATGTTCCCTGTTCCAGGAAATGTTCCAGGAAAAAGTTCCAGGAAAGAGCAAAAAGGTGGACAAATACCTCCGTGATTATTTTTCTCTCAGGCAGAGCCACTGGCTGCGCCCTGTGAACAAACCTGTGTTTCATATAATCTGGGCTTTTTGCGAATCCTCAGCTGAGTCAGTTCTTCTAAAAGTTAATTGACATTGATGACTGAAGGATTAGCCGAAGATGATGCGTAACGGTTATTACTTATCATTGACGGATAGATTTAAGAGACGAGATGACATGATTTAGCTCAATCTGCAGCTGACCCCTAAAAACAATGTCAAGGTAGAAATGTGCACGACTAAATCTGCAATGAAAGTAACGAACAAGAGCCATTATTTTGTTGATTTTAATAGTGTATCATACTGTACCAATAGTTGAAGAAAAAAACTAATCCTCATATTACTTGATAATGAATAAATATTGTTCTGACTTTAAAAGTACACTTTTAATAATATTATTAGAGTATATTCCATCAATCCGTGTCTAGACGTTGCTTTAATGCTCACAGGGTTTCTCAAATGTTGCATTCACTCTACTATTAAGGCAAGGCGGGTATATTTAAAGGTTGGTCGGATCAGGAAAAATCTGGTTCCGCACTTTTTCCACAGCTGAAACATGTGATGACGTCACGTGATATGTGAGACAAGTGAGCCAATCACAGGCCATTCTACGTGAGACAAGGGAGCAGCCAATCATGATAAAGCAAGGGTTGACATGTCCCTTACAGCAATTGGTACCAAAAATGTATCAAAGCTCGGATAATTAAATTTGATGTATATTGGGTTAGCATCCATTAAATTAAGCTTATCTACAGTATACGTAAAGCTAATCTTCATTTGTCATAGTACACTTTATTAACAAAAACCTTTCTGTTTAAACTTCGACTTTGGACCTAAAATCAAGCTCGAACTCCCTGAAGATTGCGGCGCATGGGAGAGTGGTGGCAGAAAGGTTTTGCAGAAAGAAAAATGAGCTGTGAAAATTATTCATTTATTTAATTAATGAAACTACCTTGAGCTATAAATACAGACAATATGCAAAATGCCTAGGAAAAAGTTCCTCCCCTTGAAATTATGTTCTTAGGTTCTTCAATTTCCGAATTTCGTAGTAAAACTTATGCTTTTCTTTCTTTCTGCTACCTAGCATAGTTCTGCTGATCAACGTACGCATGGAAAACTTGTCCCCTTATAGCTGAGCTACTCCGCTTCACCTCTAGTTACATCATCTTGCTATAATCGCACTATAGACCCTCCGTAATTAGCATCATTCTTTCTTTCCGCTTTCCCGGATTGTGGCGCCATCTAGCGTTCTTCTTGGCGTTCATAGTATTGGCATGAAAAGAAAAGGTCCATTTTGAGTTTAATACCATCAATATAGTATTTTTAAATGTATGACCATGTAGGCAAACATTAATTATATCAATATATGTAGCAAAACATCACAGATGAAGGTGCAAAATTCGAATTTTGACATTCAGGGTTGCATGCCAGTTTTCAGCTTTGCCTAAACAACGTTAGATGGCTCTACAAGTACTGAACAACAAACTGGAAAAAAGTCGGAACTACCGAGGGTCTATTGTCGCATAGCAGCAATAGTGCGGTTGTCGTAATGCGACAATAAGGATGTTTCATGGTAGAGGTAGGTCGGGCCAAGTCGAGTCGGTCATGAATCACAGTACTGGCGTTCATGACCGACTCGACCTGGATTCTGAATTCGACACACTCCTACATGTGTGCATGAAATCGTTATTGTCGCAATGCGGAGAAAATCCTTATAGTCGCACGCTCACTACCTTAAAGTCACGCTATTGTTGCATTCCGACAATCGCACTATTGTCGCAATGCGACAATAGCTGCAACCAATCTCGGCGGGCAGGACCCAATCTTGGGGTAGCTGGACGTTGATGCGATAGAACGAATGTAATTTTCCCCCTCATTAGAAATATTTGAACGAATCCATTTGACCATTAAACCAAAATGAAAATAACGACGAATTTGGACGGCATTGTTAATGAGAAATATACCTTCAATAAGATAAGATATTTTCGGTCACATTTTTGTACAACGCCCTTTCTTGGACAAGCTAAAGTGCTAATGATTAGTCTCACGGATATCAATCTGATAATATGTGGATCAGTTTACATTTGAGTAATTTTAGTCTAATTATCAGTTATAGCCATGGCCACGGTTATAGCTAAGTTTACCAGGAGATTTTTTTCATTTGTGTATATCATTTATCTGTAACTCAGATTTGACACTACTTAGAGAGTGACGAAGGGAATATGAGGGCAAAAGAAGGTATTATTTGCTCTAAAATATTTTTGAAAAGCAATCTTTTAATGATTTTTTAAAGATAGGTGAATAATAAGTAAAACATGTCCAAAATCTAAAATCAATTTTAATTTTTTAAGATAACAAAAATGCCTAATATTACTAACCTTGCATATGACCAAGCATCAAGATATCAAGATCGATCGAAGCTAGTGAAATCCTTATTACGAATCACACTGTCACCTTTAAATATATATTTATATCATTTTCTTTAGGCCCCCTCTCCAACCTCTACAGCTGCAGTTTTTGCAACAGCACATACTCCCATCCAGGAAACTTTAAACAACACCTTGGCAAGCATGAACGGGAGTCCAGCTGCGTCTCCACTGCATATGGCTTGCTGCCCTCAGACACAACGACCGCTGCTGGCGGCAGATTATTATTGTCACCCGGGTCAACCTCCTCCTCCACGGACGGAGTTCAAACAGCGACAAATGACATTAGTGCGACATCCGCCTCCAACTCGTCGCATCTAAACAACCTCCTAAAGAACGTCTACGTGGACAAGGTCGAGCGAGACCTCTCCAAAAAGACGTGCGGATCGACATCCCATCTCAATTCGCTGCTCCAGAGCTCGTTTGCGGACAAAGTCGATAAGGGGCTGGCAGCGGAGGAAGGTGGATTCAAGAAGCTCTACCACTGCGATGTTTGTGGAAGAAGTTTTAAGCATCCGGGAAATTACAAGCAGCACATGACGTCACATTTAAGGATGACAACGACAGGGCCAGCAATGCGGTTGCCCGAATCAGTGGCTGCCATTCCCGCAGCAGTGCAGGCGGCTCAGGCGGAGGCTTTGGCAGCAATGAGTAGGCCCTTGAAGAGGGTAATTGCATATAAGGATGGAGAGGACACAAGCAGCAAACGGAAGCAAGGGAGAACGGCAAATAAGTGTGAAATTTGCGACGAACTATTTCCTTCCGAGGGTGAGTCTATGAAATTTAAATATATGAGAGATTTGTTTGACCGTTTTACAATTATCCAACAGCTCTTCTACAAGAACACAAGCTCGTTAATCATCAGGTTGTATTCTGTCCACCATCACCGAGCTACATATCCAAATCCTCTCCACTTGGATCTGATCAAGGCATTGATCCACTTGAGGAATCGAGCTCCTTCTCAGGCCCACGTCCAACGTCTGGAGACGGTCATCTTTACCACTGTGATGTGCCAATGTGTTTTGAATCCTTTAGCAAGTCCAGCTGGCTTTTAAAACACAAGGAACGGCATCACGCTAATCCTGTACCTCAAACTAATAAGGAAGAATGTCACGGAAAGGTCGACGACGACGGCAGTTACGACTATGAAGTCTCCCAGGACGAAGAAGATTTGCTCTTCCACGATGACGCCGAGGACCTGGACACTGCCGAGGATGACGGTGCGAGCGAACAGGCGGCGCTCATGGTTAAAACGGAGGTTATTGAGGAAGAAGAGAGTCAGGACTCAGGAGAGCAAAAATGAGGACAAATAATTTTAAATATAGTATTAACTGAATGTATTAATGTTTCATGAATTAATCCAACACTGTACGCAATGACCCCTAATACAGAGTTCATTGCTGTACGCAACAGGGGCCAGGCGCACTTCACTCTTTTTGCTCTTTGGCTATTTCGTCGCACTTTTTCTTCCCCCTCCTCGTTGCTCGCTTATACTCCTCCTCTGACACGTCCTCCCGGAACATGGTGTTGTCGAACGCAAACGTGGTCGGCCGAATCTTGGCACGGTAATGATTGGGTTTCGTCTCCACGCACTGAACGACCTGAGGAAGCGAGGGGGAAATATAAAATTACTTTAGCATAAGCACGTGTGGTTTTCGGCATTTGATATGCCGTACGTTCTGACTAATGCACATAACGTACACAGTGGCAGAAAAAAAGTAAAGGTAATGTTATTAATGGCACTGACTCGTACAACTAACTGCCAATGTAACCGAACTAGGTTTTTAATATAAAAAATATCTCAATTGCTCCATGTAAAGTATAGGTGCCAATGATTTAACCTAGTGAAGGGAACTTTCAACATCGATTGCCTCCTTCCAAATTGGTGTGGAAGGTTTTTCTCACCTGCTGCTGCAATACCGTCTCCACCTGTCTGCCCAGCTGGACGAGCTCCCGCACCGCGCCCTCGCTGCTCACCCGGCGGTTCTTGGCGAAGTCTGCGCGGATCTGCTGGCTGGCGATTTGGATGGCGCGAGTGTCGCCCTCGAAGACGGTCTGCACGGTGCGATGGAGGGACTTGTAGAGGGCGAGGACAAGCGGGCGGGTGGGGAGGGGCAAACGGAGGGAGGCATTCTAATGCAGGAAGCCGTTAACTTCACGCAAGGATGTTTGACGGAATTTTAAAGTGTATAGCTAGTGAAAAGCATAAATCTTCTTATCTTCATGCCTGTCACTATTTGTGTTATTTTTTTTGTTTAGTGTTTTCGTTGACTTTTCGAACATGTCTTCCTTTCAGAGCAAATCGGAATGATTGGTTTTAAAGTCACGAAACCTTGGAAATATACTCGTATGATGAGGAAGGGCCATGGTGAATGTTCTTTTCATTAGTAATTTAGTATCCTTGATGATTGACTGATAGCTAGCGGATTAATGAGTTCTTGGAAAATATACTATTCTTCCCAGATTGAGTTGCTTGTTATATAGGACCTGCGCTGGCAGCACTGCTATATACAATATTTTGCGATGGCTTGGAAATTCGATTTTTTGCAATGCATGCAAAGACTTGTGGCGCCACCTTTGTTATTTTTTCTTCTGGCTGGCTCAAAATCCCAGATAGTGAAAACTGAGTCTGCTGGACAGAGAATCGTGGAAAGAAAAACATACAATAACAATAACAAGCAGCACTACCAGCTTGGCAAAATTTGAGCATGCCAAAGAGGAGAATAACAAAGAGGGCGCCACAAGTACAAAGGGGAATTTCCGTGTGTAAATAAAAGCTGGACAAACCGCGGATTAAATTTTCTAGAACTCATACAGAACAGAAAAAGTCCACTAAAGAAAGTTGAGGAGAAGGCCTTAGTTAGCTTTGACACCGAATATGACTACTATAGCATGCATTGTTTTGCTTCCAGGCCACATAGTAGGTTAGTACATACACAGCATATTCTAGCACTACTCCCGTCCAGCCATTTTTACCTTTTGACAATAAATCAGAAACAAGGGGATTTATGACAAAAGTGCATAGAACAAGCATTAATCTATGTCGAAATTTAGAAAGGTCACATTATTCACACTTCTTGTTAAAATGCACGTTTTAAAAGTTAGCTGTTGCACCTGGACGGGAGTAGTGGCTGTAGTGCCAGAATTTGCCTTGTATGTAGTGTTTATGTACTACCATACCGATAGGGATTTCTTGTTCAAGAATAGCGTTAGAGAGTCGAAAACTTGGGTCATGTATAATATTATTCCATTGAACAACTTCATTGTAGTTATTGATATCTCATCGGTACCAGCCAACGATTGTAACAATTGTACACTAATCGTTGTTACCAAATACAAGCTCTTAGAGCACAGACGCCCTGCAGCCACTACTTGCTGAGGCCGACAAGAGCGAGGCTAAGCATGCAGTCTTCGAGCCACACAACGCCAGAGCCCGAGTTACCCATGAGGGCCCGAACTGCGAGAGACGCCATGCACAAAGACTTGGATCAAGCTGTAGCTGATAACGTGGACCCGCTGTTGTCTGCGAACGTGTCACCACTTTCGACAACGAGCTCGGCAGCCACGCCGCCGCAGAGAGCTTCCGCCGATGGAGTCGTGTCCTTCTTCGGACGGCTCGAGACGGTCCCAGAGGAGGATAGAGCAGAGCAGATCTCGAACGCCGCATCAGTGCTTATAAAACGGCAAACGCAACTGCTCAAGAAACGAACCGCACACTCCAAGCACGGCTCAAAGAACTACGCTCGAGCGCCACCGCTCAACTGGATGAAGCCACCCAGGCCTTCACCCAGCAGCACAAAGATCTTGAGAGGAAGCACCGAGACCTCACCAAACGCTTCGACGACCTGAAGAGAAGGAAGGAAAGGGACAGCGAAGCGCTAAGAGTCCTCTCCGAAAGAGTGGCGGCCACAGGCGAGGCTTATAGCGCCACCGCCGGCACCGAGGCAAGCATCCAGGAGATGATCGCCGGGATAGAGGAGAACCAAATACTCAGGAGGAGAGTAGACGATATGGCCGTCGACTACAACGCGCTCGTAGAACGCGACAAGCAGGAAGACGCAGAGGCAAAGATCCAGGACCTCGACCGCCAACTCCAACGACGGAGAAGAGTGCCAGCGATGCGGGCAACTAAAGAGCGAATTACACCACACGAACCTCAATCTCGCCAGTTACAAGGCCGACCTGGAAAAAGCAAAAAAGCTACTCGAGCAGAGGAATGCCGAGTACGCACTCCTCGGAAAAAGCAAGGCTCTATACCAGAAGCAGTTCGAAGAGGAAAAGAAGCAGCTCAAGACAAGCAAAGCGGAGGTACACCGACTGCGCAACGCATACGAGGAGCTCCGCAGCAAGAAGGAGCAAACGGACGGAGAGCTGCTCGTCTACAAGGCAGACGCACAGTCCTTCAATCAGATGAAGAATTCGCTCAAGGAGGAGCTCGACGAGCTGAGGCAACGCATCCATGCAGCTCGTCAGCAAGAAACGTCGGAAGGCGCCAAACCAACGGCGACTGAGCAGCGGCTGAGACGAGAGCGAAATCAAGCAAATGAGCGAGCGTACGAGGCCAAGAATGCACTGGCAAAGGAGAGGTCGCAGGCATCCCAAGCCTTCGCAGAGCGAGGAGATGCAGCGGAGGCGAGGCGACTTGCCGAGGAACGGCTCGCAGAAATCCAGAACCTGCAGAACCAGTTGCGACAAGCACAAAGCGGCGAGACCGAGCTCGCGCACATCCCAACACTAAGGGAAATAGAGGCTCCATTCCTGGTCGGAGCCGATGGGCGCCTACGCACATCTCCGCAGCAGGAGGTCAACCCAGATCACGCAAGCAACATGGCCGCAGTGGCAGCATCTCGCAAAGACTACAAGGCTAAGATCTCGAGGCTAGAAGAGAAAATCCACGGCCTAACGGAGGAGCTCAAAGAGGCGCACCAACCCTAGCCCTCCCACAGGAGTGGATCGACACGCTGTTCGGCGGCCTGGGAGATGAACACAGAGACGTTTGTCGTAGAAGCCGAATTACGCTAGCCTACTTCAACGAGCAGCTCGCAAGAACAACAGAGTCCATGACGGAAAAGATGGCCCCGGGGAGACCCACGACCTTTACCTGGCTGCCAGAAGCGCCACAAAGGATTATATCCATGGCCGTCGCAGCGCTGACCCTTTGTGGAGAAGTTCCAATACAAGCAATGAACAGGCGCCACTGAAGTGCCGTGGATGCGGCATGCCTTGTAAAGGTGAGT
>LR137627.1:2998-13494 GCA_900659605.1 Tisbe holothuriae | reverse complement strand
TATGGAGAGGTTGCTGCGGTAAAAATGATTGTTGTGACAACACTCATGTAAAAAGAGCTCTTTTAGAAATAGGTTTGATGATATAAAGGGGAGAAGAGAGCTGAGAGCTGAGCTGGGAGAAAAAGGGAGAAAGAGTGCAGTATTGTCTGTCTGTGTGTAGATTCCCTTCCATTGTTGTCCTATTTCGATGCTCAGATCCGATTTCTCCTTTTTAATCCGTCGTCTAACTTGCCGTCTTAGTGAAAGGCAAACCGCGCGAATTTCAAATGTGACGTCTCTGGACAGACCAGGTTTCTACCGACTATGGGTTAATTGCAATTAATTATTTTCTTTGTGCATTGCAACCTTCTTTAAAAAAAAACAAAAAAAACTCAGTTATGACTTTTTCTATTTATTAAAGTTGCCCATAGGTTTCTTTTATTTGTAAGGAAATATAACTAAAATAAAAAAAATATTAATCAACCCTAAGTGCTGATTTACCACTGCTCTGAGCTCCATGCGAGGAAAGAAAATAAGAAGAACCTGTCTATTACGGAGCTTTCTTTTCTTTCATGCGAGGAAAGTGAGGGCCGCACTGGCGTTGCACTGACTCTGCACTGAGTTTTCTTCTTTTTCCCTTGGGTGCTCAGCTTTAGAGAGAACCTGAGACTGGTTTCTGAACTACTTTTACTATTAAATGCTACTAAGTCACTTTTAGATTTGAGTATTCCTACATTCAAAAACCAGACTCTGACTCCTCTTTTAGAAAATGTTCGGAGGAATTCTCACTTGCTTACTGATGCAATAAGGCTACCAATTTACCTTAAGATAATTAGGTCCAAAAATATCACATTTAAATGTTATTAGCTTTTTTCAATTAAAAGACATATTCAGAACTTGTAGGTAATATTTAAATGGCTTTAATGTAACAAAAAGACAACTTTTCTGGACTCAACAAACTCCTCCCTTTAAACTTTGTCCACTTGTTTTGGGTCACAGAAATGGAATATTGTCAACCCTGCTTTTGACGCAATTATCACCATGAAATTAGATCGTTTTTAAATGGCATAATACTCACTAGCTCACTAGTTAATATAAATGATAGAAAATACCATTGTCTCTTTGCCAGTTTCATTTAATTTAAAGGATAGTTGTTCCACACCATAAAACACTTCTTTTCTCCACTTATACAACAGTACATAAACTGAGCTGTCATTACCGTTGGTTGAGACAAAACAAACCACGAGGGGGCGACAGGGGTCAAAACGTGGTTACTTCCAGTACCTAATGAGCTTGAAAGTTGAAATCTAACTTTGCTGCCTATACTTGTATCTCATTTCTCGTTTTTCTATTAATTTGAATTATAAACATAAACCTACTACAAGAGCTCGTGTATAGTAAGTCCAGGAATTTTACACTAGTGTGTAGATTTCGGACCTAATTGCAGTCTTCGGGATCCCAGTCATACTTCAAAAAAAGTTTCAAATATTCCGCCTTTTTCCTTCGAGTCACGTCACTTGTTATTGTTGCACTTTGTACCACAGATTTTTTTCGATCCTTTTTCGTAGGCAACGTCTGTGGAAAGCTAAAGTTAATATTTAAATTGTGTTCTGTGCGTTTGGAGTAAAAGGCCAGAATAAGCCGTACTGAAAAGCATGTCAGGTCGAGATCGTCCCAAGGAAAAGAAGGGTTTCGGTGATGGCAAGAAGCGGCGGGAGGGGGGAGACGATCGCCGCCGCCAGGGACAACAGGGCGAAGACCGGGGAGGAGGAGGCCGCAACAGGAACAGGAAGAAGCAACAGCAAGCGCCTCAGGAGGAGATCCGCCAACCCGTCATTCTCGCCAAGCCAGACCGAAATGTGGATTTCCCGACACTTCAGCAGGCAACCGCGGCCACTAAAAAGCCAGCTGTGTCAGAGGAAGGTTCATCGGCAGAGAGGGACACGCCCACGGTCATAAAGGCCAGGCGACCTATCTTGGAAGAGGAGAAGGCCAGGTCAAACTCTCCCGCGAAAGTGGAGGGACCCAAGGCCCCAGCTGTCACCTCTGCCACAAAGCCACCCATCCAACCAGAAAGATGCTGCAAGTTCATCGATGACGCTCAGAATGTCTCCGAAAACTTGTTCCAGTTCTTGACGGACAACCCTGATTTCCTGGTCGTCGGCGTCCTCGGCCCACAGTCTGCTGGGAAGTCTACGATCATGAACCGGCTCGCCATGAAAGAGGGTCTGTTCAGGGTGCAGACGTTTGACAAGCAGATGAGCGGCGAGCACAGCACGACCGGGGTCAACGCTTGGATCAGCCCTCAGCGCATCATCTATCTGGACAGCCAAGGCCTCAACGCTCCTTCAGTCATCGACAAGTTCATCCAGCTGGAGAAGAAGGGAAGCCTGCCGCCAGCAGAGTTCGGAACTGCGGAGACGACCATCGAGATGCAGTCTCTGCAGCTCGCCGGTTTCCTCATGTCCGTTTGCAACGTGGTGCTGGTGGTGCAGGACTGGTTCGCAGACGCCGACCTGATCCAGTTACTACAGGTGGCGGAGATGCTGAGGCCGTCGTCGCCCGCGTTCGCCAGCATGGACGAGGAGAGTGCCGTCGTCGACTATCAACCGGATGTCTGGATGGTGCAGAACAAGGCGGCGCTGGGGGACTTTGCCCTGGACTCGATTAAAGAGATGCTCGATACTTACTCAAGAGCGTTTTCAAAGTCTCAGCTTCGGTTAATGGGAGGCAGGGGGCTCGTGACCGCCGACGTGCCGAAAATTAGGCACATGGTCAAGAACGTCTGTCCCAAGAGTCGTTTTAACCTATACGTGCTTCCTGATTTTGACCTGGACGGCTCCGACGAGGCGCATCGGAGCGAGCTGGACTTTGAGGCCATTGTGAGTGAGTTGCGGCAGCGAGTCTTGTCGTGTCCACGGAGGCCGCTGACAACGTCGCTCAGGCAGTCGGAGAAAACCTGGTTTCAGTTCGCCCAGAAGAGTTGGGACGCCATCAAGAACTCCTCGTATTACATGGAGTACTACAAGCTGATGTGAGAAATAAAAGGAGAAAGTCCACTTTTGGAGGAAATGCTCCTTCAGTGTTGGGTTTAAAATTTGATGGATATTTTGTCCTAAAGTGTCTCGAGTATTATCCATTTCTTTAATTGCGGTAACGAAATAAATAATATATTTTCCCGTTTTTGTAAACGTAACACTATCCAAAATAATTTGGTATTCATAAATGATAATTGGCTGGAGATCAATTTTTCTTTAGGCATTTCATCTTGACGGATCGGCACGAAAACTTGGTTGTGTGCCTGGTGAGCTTGGTGCACTGACAGTGAAACCAGCGGCCACACTCGCACCCGATCCACTTGGTGCTATACGTCTTTGTAGGATCGGCTCCGTGATCGGGGAGAGGAGGGTCGTACTGCTGACAGATGCCACACACGACGCTTTCGTCGTCCTCTTCTACATACGGGGACTGACCGGGTGCGGTCTCGGCGGTCTTTCTCTTCCTAGACGCCGTCTTTTTGGTGGCCATGTTCGCCCTCCCCCCTCCTAACCTGGGTTGCTGGAAGCCTGCAGGCGGAGGATCCAAGTCCGGGAGGTTCCCCAGCGGATCGACATCTCCCGCGGGGAGGGAGAACGAGTTGGGCTCATTGACCGGGTTGTAAAGGACGGGAGCGCTCCTGCTCTTAGAGGGAGGATGGATGACTGTGTAGGAAGAGCCACCTTCCAGACAAACCCTTCCGGTGGGTAAGTGCTGGCTGCCCGCCGTGGGGACAGCCGATGACGTGGAAGCCTGAGGAGGAGGAGTCTCCTCGTCTGCTGGCATGAACAGGAAAGCATTTGAAGGAGGCTGAAGAATCAACTGCTGGGAAGTCGTGTCCACCCTCTGCTGTGCATGCGACTTGTGTGACATGGAAGGAGGAGGAGGAGAAGAATTTTCCTCTTGATCCATGAGGCTGTAGGAAGAGTCCGGGATATCCATTGACGGAATATCACATTCCTCGTCCAGGGGCTCTTCCTTTACAGCAGCACTATTGAACTTCTCTGGCGAAATGGTAAGACTCTCCTCCTTGACCAAAGCCTGCCCGGGAGCTCTTGGCGGCGGCGTTGCAGGAGCCGGAGGGAACTTGCCCGCTACCTTTAGCTTCTGCTCGAGAGCCTTATTCTCCGATTGGAGGCCCTCCAGAACTTTCTGCTTAGCCAGCATCCGTCGGTGATTGTCCTTGAAGGCCGTCTTTAACGTCTCGTGGTCTGTGCCGAGTTTGGAGAAGTCATTTTCAAACTTGTGATTCCTCTCCTTGGCTTTGGAAAGTTCGCCCTTCAGCTCGCTGTTGCTCGTAGTGAGTTCCGTCTTCATTTTATTGTGTGTCTGGCGTAAGTGCTTAATTTCCGACTCTAGATTCATGACCCTGTTTTTGAGGTAGAGCAAGTCGTCGGCATCCGACCTGCGGAGCTCTCGCTCCAACTCTTTGACCTTGTCGTCCAGTGAACGCGATCGGTTCTTGGCCTCGGACAGCTCCTCATTAACACTCTGCAGCCTCGTCTCGGCTTTGTCCTTGTCCAGCTCAGCGGCCTCCAGTTCCTTCTCCTTTCTCCTGAAAGCCGTTGTCATCTTGCTGAGGTCGTCTTCCGAGCCGCTGTGGTGCGACTCGATATCCTGTATCTTCTTTGACAGCAAACCCTTCTCTTTTTCAAGGCCGGAAATGAGGTTCAACTGTGAAAACTGTCTTTTCTCGTAATCCTGGAGCGTTGTCTGCAGGCGCTTAACCAGACTGTTGAGTTCCTTCCTCTCCTTGTCATTGACCTTCTGGTCGTGGAGCTTGACGAGCGCCTCCTCCAGATTGTTCTCCAGGTCTTCGAGGCGCCCATTGGCGCTGTCGAGCTCCTTGCCCTTGTCAGTCAGAGTAGCCTCGTAACGCTCCATGGCCTTCTGCATGTTATCGACCATGTCGAGTAGACCATCGCGCTCCTCCGTCACCTGCTGCAGCTTCGCCCCCGACTCGGCGCTCTTCTCAATCTTCTTCAGCTCCTTCTTCATGGCCAGCTGCTGCGAGTTACTCGCCTTCTTTTCATCCTCGGCAGCCTTGATCTTACGAACCAAGTCATTTTCAGACTCCTTGAACTTCTTGGCCTGCTGCTTCAGTTCGGCCACCTTCGCCTTCTTGTCAGCGGCCAGCTTGTCGGCTCTGCTTTTGTGATGCTCCACCTGCTTTTGCAGCTTGGCGAGGCTCGCGGTCGTTTCGGCCAGCGCCTCTTCCTTCTCTCCGAACCTCACTTTCAACTCTTCCATCTCCTGGACCTGCTCATTCAGTTTCTCCAGGTTCACGTCCTTTTCCAGGGACTGAGATTCGATTGCTTCCTTGGAAGACTCCAGTTGGGTTAGCTTTTTCTCCAGAGCCTTTTTCTCCTTGGATGTCTTGTGGTTGAGAGCATGTTGCTCAGCCAAGGTCTCCTCCAGCAAGTCCTTTGCCTTGACGTTCCGCTGCAGCTGCTTTTCTAAATCCATGTTGTCCATCTTGAACTTTTGAAGCTGCTTCTCGGCCTCTTGTCTGCCTCGACACTCCTGGGTGATGGAATTTTCCTTGCAAGTAATCCACTTTTCAAAATCCTCGCCCTTTTTCTTCATAGCCTCGACGTGACTGTCTTGCAGCTTCTGAATCTGCTCCTCCAGCTCTTCAATCCTGGCCTTCTGTGGCTCGTACGAGGTGGATTCCCACTTGACCATCATTCTCTGTCTAGCGGTCAGCTCTCCGGGCACGCTCCGAACCACTCCCTCGGCGGGCTTGTGAACAGTCTTTTTGAACCGATTGGCCGCAGACAGGGCGGCTTCAAAGGGAGAAGAAGAAGAAGAAGAAGTCTTGGAGCTGGGCTTTTTCGACTTTTCTCCTGCCGCGGAAGGAGAAAATAATGATCCAGAGGTCTTTTTAACAGAAGGAACAGTCGTGATCAAAGATTTTGCAGCTCTTCTTGGGTCCTTATTGCGCACTGCTGGAGAAGGGGATGACGCTTTGATAGGACCAGAGTTGGACAACTCGAAATCCGCCATAAATTGCTCCAGGTGGATATTAATGCAGTGCAAGATGTATGCAGTTTTGGCTCCACACGTCTCGGAGCACTTGCTGCAGTTGTAGGGCCCTTCTTTCGGGAGGTCCGGTTGGAAATGGCTGGTAAAGAGATGGACGTTGAAAGACTTTCGTGTTACGAATGTTGCAGTGCAGTATTTGCACGAGAGCTGGACTTCGGGAAGGGGCGCCAATGTAGGCTTGGGGATCTCGACAACTTGTTCTATTCTCTGATCCATTTCTTCCGGGAAGTTATAGCGCTCCTTGTAGTGGTCCAGACTGACGTTATGATCGCACCCATGGTGCAGCATGAGGTTGTGTAAATTTGTCTTTGTCTCCCCGCAGTCGATAAATGTACAGGTAAACGGCCGCCGCTTGGGTAAATCTTCGCAAAGCATTTGCGTGTAATGCCTCACGCTCAAGTGGCGGACAAAGGAGCGCTTACTCTCATGAGTGGCCCCGCAGATCTGACATGTGATGGTCGCTGTTGTGAGGCCTTGACCAGAGTCCGCCGCCGCAATCTCTTCCTGCTCTCGGAGATCCTTTTCGTAGAGCTTGAACGAGACCTCCTCATCAAAGCCATAGTGCATCACCAGGTCGTCGCACATCTGATCCAGATCCTTGTTCTCGAGGGGAACAAAGTTGCACTCAAGGCATTTATATGGAGGACCTCCCATCTGCTTCAAAATCTGTTCTTTGTAGTGAATGAATGTCAGATGAATAGCAAAGTCTTCCTTGGTTTTGTGGTGCTTCTCAGTCTTGGGACAAAGCTGGCAAATGTAGGCACCCTCCACCTTAAAGCTCTCCATGCTACGCAGCCGCTCTGAGATTTCTTCTTTTACCTGATCCTGCTGCTGCTGCTGCTGTTTTTGCTGCTGTTGTTCCTTGTGCTGTACCTCTGATTCTGCAATCTCAGCCTGCTCCTGCTTTAAGCGCCGATCTTGTTCTTCTTCCACTTCCAACTGCCGTTTTAACCGTTCCCTTTCCTGCTCAAGCTGTTGAAGAGCCAATTTATCCGGTTCTTCATCGTGGCTATCATCCTGCTCAATGCTTTCGTGATCCATTACGAGATCATTTTCATCGGGCTCTGGTGGTGACATCTCTTCCGGAACTGGGCGACGGTCTTCAATCTCTGGCGGAACAGGCAGGGAGGCATCTTCGGGAGTGTTCTTTCTTGCAGCAGAGGAGGACCCCTCCAAGGAGTTTCGATGATCCTTTGAAGAATCTGGTTTTTTCGGGTGGCTATATGGAGACCTGCATCGGCCAGCATCAACAAATTTCCGGTAGGGAGAGTTGCTTCGCTCAATGTCTTCCGAAATCCGTCGCCTCTTTTCGCCTGTGGCTCCCGAAAGGCTCCTTTCTCTTCCCTTACCACGAGCACGTCGAGCATCCTGAGGTGGGTAGGGGTTGACATGTTGACGTGCTTCATGTTTGCTGCCGCCCTGCCGAGGATCCCTGTCTTGCCGATGACGATTGTGAGCCATCTCACCCCGGAAGTTGTCTCTTCCTCGCCCTCGTCCGAAGCCCTCATTCCATCTGCCTCCATCGCCGAGTGACCCTCTTCCTCTCCAGCCCCTTCCTCGCCCTCTCTGCTGCTCATGCCAGCGGGAGCCACCTTCCATGGGGTGGGCTGGACTTTGGTTAGGATAGTTCCAATCACCTGCTGCCTCATAACCAGTATTGTTCCCATGATTGCCCTGGGACCAATGCTGGTACTGACCTTTCTTGTGGTACCGTTCCTGGTTGTAGTAAGACATGTTGAAGAATGCCTACAGTGTGGAACCCTCCATGCTGACTCAAATGTTGCTGCGAAAATCGGGATCGGGGGATCTCGCTTAAGTTAGACCACGGAATGGACAATAGCAACACTTTTTACCTGCTATAGTCCAGTTTCAAGATTTACATAGTAATTCAATTCAAAATGCAATGGCGTCAATTTTTTTTGTATAGGCGCTGTTGTATTATTTCTCTGTTCTCAGCTCTTTCCTAGAGCTCGATTTAAAAAGAGGGAATATTTTCCCCTTCCTTGCTCGTTCATATTTGGCCCTGTTTATTTTACCCGCCGAGTTGCCTGAGCTATATCCAGTGTTGCCAGATAGGACAGATACATTCAAGTGCATTTAGGAATTTTCAAACTTAAGAAATAAACAACTTTTACTACTCAAATATTGCAAATAGAAACGAAAAGGCATGCGAAAAGGAGACCCTTGTTTGTGATTTACCCCCACATAAAATTTCTTTCCGCCTGGCAACAGAGAAACACCTCCTGGCAACCCTATCGGCAATAGCAGCTGAGCCGAGAGAATGATTTACTAGAAGAACTTCTGAGCAGAGAAATATCTCTTTTCTGAGCAGTGAGCTCCTTGACTGAGTTTTGAGAAGAAAATGACCTCTCAGCACTCAGCACTGGACTAAATTTCACTAAAACAAAAAGGAACCCCAAAGTTGTTTCAACTGGAGAAGAATGTCCCACCACAGCGAGCCCACAGTCATCGACCTCTTGTCGGACTCGGAGGAGGAGGAGGCAAAGGATTCAAGGGTAGGGACGGTTGTCATTGGAAAAAGAATTGAGACCTCGTGCACGTCTATATTAAGGCCGCTTTTCTTACCCTCTTTCCAAATCCTCGGCTCGAGGCCTTATTTTCATTCAAAAATGCTCACTCCTTTCAGACTTCTTCTTCTTTTTCTTCTTCTTCCCAGCTGCCTGCCTCCGACCTCGTCCGCCGGACCCAGTTGACCGGGCTGCAGAAGAATCCTTCCGGCCAGAGCACGCTTGCCTTTGATAAAAGGGTCAGACTCCAGAAGAACGGAAGGACCGCATCAGAAGAGAACACCAATCAGAACCGGAGGAAAATTGCACAGGTATGGAGTTTAGTTTTAGACTATCTAGGAGCAAGAACGGTATTAATATGGTAAAATCGGAACAAGCTTCAGGCAATCCGAATCTCCTTGGACATTTTTTTCATTACTAGGTCACAAATGCCTTTTGTTTTAATTAAGTACTATAATAGCAAGCAAAAGAGCTGCGGACCTAGGACCCTTTTGATTCAATTACTTCCATTATTATTTTATCTAAGATTATTTCCTTTTTACTTCATAAATTGTAGTCAATGCAAAAGGGTCCTTCTCTTTTCCTTCTGCCTGCCTTGCTGGACCCCATGCTGGATTGTTTGGACCCATTTCCATCAGCTGACCAGGCAGGCTGGAGGGAAAAAGGGTGGCCCAGCATCAGAGAAACACCGAGAAACAGGTTGAGTCTAGGCACTAAACCGCGTTTGTAACCCCTGGCGCTCCCTCGTGGTTTGTTTTGTCCCAACTGGCGGTAATGACTGTCTACTTTATGTACTGCTATGTAGTGGGAGAAAGGAAGTGTTTCCGTTGTGATTAAGGCCATTTTAGTAAGAGTAAATGCTACTGTAGAGGGGACAATGCCTTTTCCTCTTACTTGTGTTAATAACAATTTCAACAATAATGAGTAAAATAGCCTTCAAATACGACATAATTTTATTATGAGAATTTCACCAACAGTAGGGTTGACAATTTTACAGTTTTGACATTTAAAAGCAAATAGTAAAAGGAAGTTTTACAGCTGGCTATGGTTTGTTAATATGAATATATTTTACTGTGTATTCAAATGAAATATTTCTTATAATTTTCGAATACTTTTCTTTGCTTAAATAAGAGCTAATAACATTCAAAAGTGTTATCTAGAAACTAATTCGGTATCCCTAGTGAATTAGTAAGCAAGTGAGAATTCCTCCCGGTAAGAGAAACTCAGAAGTTGGTTTTTGAATGTAGGAATACTCCAGTTTAATCATCTACATTTGAGGTATTTAACAATAAAAGGAGCTCAGAAACCAAGCTCAGATTCTCTGACAAGCTGGGTTTCTTCAACTAATCAAAAAGGAAGAAAACTCAGCGCTGTGACAGTGCAACGCTCACAAGAAACTCAGTGCAGTGCCATTCTAAGCTTAGGGATGATAAAGTTATTTTGTAAGCATTCCTCCCGATCCCATTGTAAAAGTAAACCATTCACACTTAAGATTACTACGTATTAGGTGGTTATATCACTTTTTATACAATTAAGATGCACTAATAAGACACTAACAATGATGATTCTCTCCATATTGAAAGCATTTTGCATAGTAACTTTGTATGGAATATTGGCAGCCCTTATTGCCTTGGGCTGCTGGATGTTTGGGCCGTTTGGCAGAAGCTTGATATCGGATTACCGACGGTTGGGACAAATTCTGACACCAGTTGGCGCTTTTATTGTATTACTTAGACTCAATGGTGGCAAAAAGGAGGAACTTGAGGACATAAGTTTCCACTGAAATTTAATGTTATAGGTCTTTTGCTGCCTCTGCCTTTGTACTGAGCTATTCAGCTGAGAAAACTGGCATTGAAGTATAGGTTATCAGTTCAGTGGAAACTTATGTCCTCAAGTTCCTCCTTTTTG
>LR137626.1:4263-21179 GCA_900659605.1 Tisbe holothuriae | reverse complement strand
ATATATATATATATATATATATATATATATATATATATATATATATATATATATATATATATATATATATATATAACGTAGTAACCCTTTCCGTACTATCATATCCGGAATACTAGTAAAATTTTACATTTTCACGAAAGATTAACCTCCAAAAATTAAATCTCTCTTGCGCCTCAAACAAAATGTCCATCGAAACATTTAGGCAGGATTAATATCTGATCACATCCGTTAGATGTCTTTCAGCGAGTATCCCACTACCGGTCTCGCCATCTACCGTCCGTCCCCCACATTCAGCTCTCCTCTGCTCACCCCTCCTGTCCTTGCTGCTCTCCTCCTCCTCCTCTCATCACGGCTCATTCCGTCATATCGTGGCTAATGAATGCAAATGACATTTACTCTGAGGAGGAGGCTGCTCCTAAAGGAATGACGGAAGAAGAAGAAGAAGTGGGAAATTATTTATGTACTCGGTGGTTTGAAGGTCAATCATGATTAGATCGTGCAGCACCGCATCGATTCGAAGAATGCATTGCAGAGGAGTTTTGCTGGAAAAGTATAAAATACAAAAACCACTTTAAAGTTTTGCTCTAATTTTCGTCTCTTTTTTTATCTCGACGTCTCATGTGTCAAGTGTCAAAAATCCTTTTTACGTAGAGACTTGACAAAAGAAATGTTGAAGTTCCAAGCCATTTGCTCCATCATCATTCCACTTGTAAATTCATAAGGACACTAAACAGTTTAATACCCACATGGATGCAACAGCATTATGCTCAATTGACATTGATGTTTTGAAACGTCAGCCTAGTTGTTGTCGTGTGTGTGCATGCAGTTGAGGTCGTCTTTGACCTGCTGCTCTACCTCCCTCCCTCCCACACCAGCAGCTGAACGCCTCGCTTTCTTTTCTCTCAAAACGCACGCCCAACAGAAACACCGTTGCCCACGATCGCCGGCGCGCGCTCCCACGACTCGCAGCTCAAGGAATATTTCTACAACTACTACAACTTCTACTTCCAACACACAAAACAGATCTTGCCAGAGAGGAGAGGAGGAGAAAACGAGAAGAGGAGCTGCTACTTCCAAAACATGAAGAAAAGTGGAACAAACAAATGCCATGAAGTCCAAAGTTTGTGTAATGTGACCTCTAGATAATCCATGTGCCATATTTTGAATCCTCATTTGTAACGGATTAAACGGTTGTGACAGTTGCGCAAGGTTGTTGTTGTGTCAAGCTGGTAAAAAGTGTGCGTTTTGAACACAACCGTCAATAGTGAAAGCAGCAACAGCAGCAGACTGTTGTTTGTGTTTTATGTGTGAATATAGACATCGTGTCATAATCTTTAAAACATGTGTGTGTGACGTTTTTAACATTGTGTATTGACATGTTGTGAGCACAGGAGTGACGTGCGCAAAGCCGGTAGGTCTTAAGTTTGTCTTTAAGAAATATTGATAGATTTGTTAAAAGGGAAAATATGCTGAAACATGTGCGATGGGATTTATGTTGATGACGATAGAATTGGGATTTAAATTGTGTTTAGGACGATGCCACATAAAAAAAGTCTTAACTTAACAGCGTCGGAGCGGTGTTGAGTAACCACATCAATAATAAACATTTGTGTGGAAAGAAACTATTAGCAACTTAGTGGCATTTTAGGTTATGTTGTGTATACATGTAGTAATCACCTTAAAGGAATAATAGAAAGAGAGGTGACAGCACGGATTTTCATTGGGGACAAATCTTCTTTGATACGACAACAAAATAATAATAATAACCCCGGCAGGGAGTTGAGCAAATCCGCTGTGGGAAAAATAATATTAACCCGTGGGTGTGAAAGACGGATCTTCCTTTCAACGAGGATTTCCATTCTCAGAAGAAAAAGGGTTTGATTCATTGCGTACAAAGGTGGGGACGGTGCAAAAACACCAGCTTACAACAGATGTAATTGCAACAACTTTTTGAGGCATTGTTTTATCAGATAACACCTGAACTATGCACTTGGTGTTAAGGGCTTAATCCACCACAATATTACTTTGCATTGAGTGAAATGTGACGACTGCACCATTATTTTCCCAAGTTATTTTTGTTTCTTGTGGACGACCCACACAAGTCTCCTTTTCGCCCGTACCAAAAATTGTAGTGTTTGGGCGCCAGCAGATGAAGCCACCGAGCTGCGATGCGTCATTGTTAATCTGAGCTCAATGGGTTCAAGAGTAAGCTTTGTTCTACACTCGTCCGTCCGACCGGCTGTGCAAACATGAGGCATGAGTAATTCACTTTTGAGGTATCTCAGACGGAGACTTAATTCCGGGTAGAAAAGCGGGGGATTGGCAAACAAAAATCCTTGAGTCATGAAATGTGTTTATTTTTTCCCGTTCTGATAAGACAAAGAATAACTGCCTACTTTTTATCTTATTCTGCTACGATCCTTTAATGACCTTTAGAGTCATTAATAGCTATAATTCCCCATTCCGTGTGCATTGATTACAATCATTTAAGCATCGTCGTCATCTTTCTTCTCTTTTATGTAACCATGTGCAGCAGCAGCAGCAGCTCTTAAAAATACGCATTTGGAACTGAGCCCTTTTTCCATGTTATCACAATGGGTTCAGAAGCAATTTTAGTTTTTCACTTTGGCAGCAAATGTCATTGAGAAATCAATTATATAATGGTCATGGAGACTTAATTCCCTTATGAACCCACTGTGTTAGACTTCTTCTTCTCTCCGTCTCGGCGTGGGTGGACAACTCATTTTGGGGTGCCCACCGCATTGGCCTAATCACGCCGCGCGCAGTTCTCCCAGGGAGAAAAACAGGGGCCTTATATGGTCACATAAAAGAAGCAGCAGGGACAAAGATATATTGTTCAATTTTATACCCTCTTTGTGTTCATTTCAAGATCAAGTTTGGTTTGAAAACCCTTTTGACGCCGTGTGCATCTATTAACTTTTTTCTCTTTTTGTACTCTTCTTGTTTGTGTGCGAGTAAATGACATAATTTATCCTTTTGGAATAAAAATAGCATGAACAATGCATAAACCGACGCAGATACAGTCCGAAATGTGCATTTTTGCACACCATTCTGTGCCAGTTATTGGAAACCCGAGATGAATGGGGGCAATCTTTTCTGCGACATAAAACGGGGTGCATTTTTCTCCTTAAACGCATATGCTGCCCATGTGCGGAATGAAGCCCAATAAAGAGCGCAATATGGCAACAGACATCCGGTCTCATAAAACACTTCCTTGCTACGAAATTTAGCTTTTGACATCACCTTAATAAACCTCATAGCCGTACGACAAAGCAATATCTTTTGAATCGTCCCTTTCATAGTGAGCAGCCTACTACAACATTACATTTTTCATATAGCTAGACTGTCCATTGTTAATTTTGCACCAATTTTTGTTATGTGGCAGCAGCCTAAAACGAGTCACTTCTGTGAAATGTCTCATGGAAGACGGCTTCAAATCCCTCATGACATAAAAATGGTGAAACAAAATATAAAACGGCCTTCATGAAAAAGGGGCCTCAGCCGTTTTTGAACCTATACATTCAGCAACACTCTCAGTCTCGTCTGAAATTTCCCTTTTTATACATTGCAGGTCCAAAGTATACAGTGAAGACGGCTTCTACTACCACCACCACTTCAGCTGAAGAAAAGAAAAGTTTCCCTACTCCCAAGAAGAAGGCTCTTCTCCCGTCCGGCCATGGAGGAAAAATAAGGTCGAAGGAGACGCATTAAGGAAGACAGAAGACGAGGAGACATTCATTTTGTGCTTACCTGTGTTTGCTAGTGTTATTACTGCTGCAGTGTGAATTGGAGGAGTTTTATGGGCACCAGAAGAGATGTCATTAGGCATTCTTAAGTGACTGTGGGTTGGAGACTTGGAGCTGAGGTTGCTTGGCCGGCAGCCATGAGTTGCCTACAGGCCACCGTGGAGCTCAGTGTGGAGTTCCACAAGTTCTACAATGTCGACTTGTTCCAAAGAGGGTAAGACCATATTTATAGTCATGTACATGGAAAAAGAAAGCGTTTACCAGTATGTAAATGAGACGGTATTCTAAGACAATGGTTGTCTTTAGTGAAATGAGCAGGTGCATAATCTACCAATATAACGGTTTAGAGACAACTGTGCATAAAGCCATAAAATGGCTTAAGAAATATAGGAAATGTCACTTTCTTCATTGTAAATGGAGAGTAATGCTCAAAATGTGTATGACAAAGTAGCTCGTACAATGTTTGAGCTTCCAATAGATCAATAGAAGAGGGAATCGAAATTGAAATGCATTGGAGAAAAAAAACTCTCCTCGAATCGGATTCTCCGATGTCAGAACATTGGCAAAAGGCCTTCAAAATATATTTGTGTTCTCCAATAGGAGATAGGGCATCGAATTTTAGAAGGACTGGTGGAAAGGTCGAAATCGAAATTGTATATCTTATTTCAAACAAGCTATTTCTTTTGTGCGTACCCTACCAAACAGAAGTATGTAAGAATGACTTTTTATACCTCTTGATCAAGGTGTAATGTTCATACCATTATTAATGAGAGGTCTATAATATAGTACCATCCAGTTAATGCATATATTCGGGTGGGTTTTGTGTATGGTGAGAAAAGCAAACCCAATCTCTATTGGCACTGAGTCTGTCCGGAGAAAGTCTTCTTTCTTCGTCCTATAAAGAAAAGCAAATTTACATATTTCCCACATGCTTCAGATTCCATCGCCCTTTTGTGAAAGAAGAAAATATGTCTGCCACGGACAAAACCATATGAAATGAAAAACGGGAATTTCTCCCAGCCGTTCTGTGTGTGCTTAACTGTCTTTCCACACGACCTAACCCTTCATCGGCTAAGCAGCACTAGCTATCTACTGAGCTGAGTTACAGTACATTGTCCTTAAGCTTATCTCGGCCTTCAATAACTTTTTGTCGTTCGGCCACTGCCTTATTCTGTCTTCAGATATGATGTTTGCGTTGCGATGACGCGTACGCAGATCTTCTGGCATCATGGAAATAACAAGAAAGGAAGTTTACAGTCGGTGCGCTTGCTTTGACTCATAACATACTGTAGGATTAAGTATTGCTTTTCATATATCAAATATGTAATCGTAATATTGTTAAAACTTCTTTGAATTACGTGATATATTGTAAGTTGCTCAATTCTTCGAGTTAATCAGCTTAAAACAAACCACTGTGCGGAATAGAAATATCGACCTCCAACTCTCTTGGGGGCCAGCCAGACTTTACACACGATGAAAAACGATGTTCGTTTTCCCAATCATATTTGTCACGTAGTCTCCGCATACACTTTATATGTTCTAGAAAGTGGTTTTGAAAAAAGGCTCAAGGCCATATTCTACTTGACATGTCAGGTAAACGAACCAAGACAACCTCCTATCTTCAGTAGAGTGGATTGAAAAAGAGACTTTATAAAGTTGACTCTCTTTGTTTCTAACATTTTTCACTTGGTTCACATCCATAGAATGGCTTGATACCCAAAGATCCCCCATTTCCTCCTCTTCTTCTTACTCCTCCTCCTCCTACGTGTGGTGCTGCTGTTACTTCAGCTGCTGATCCTGCTTTCTCTTCTTCACCTTTCTCTTAAAAAAGAGAGACGACAAAAAGAGAGGTTACATCTGTGGGAGGGAAATACTGAGTCGTTTGCGGATGGGGGGAAATGCATGTAGTGCCATTCTGTTGATAGACTCTTTTTTTCTCAGGAGAAATAGACTGGGATGGTATTAAATGAAATGGATACTACTGTTCTGTGTGTACGTCTGGAGTGTTCAGTGTCTGGAGCATCCGTGTTTAGGCTTACCTTGGATCGAATAATGTAGATTTGAATGAAGGAAACGGAATCTATTGTCGCGTTTAAAGCTAACATTACTTGCATTCTGTACAACTCTTACTAATTTAGATAGTATGCAGTCCTACACATAGATGTACCTGTAGCATCTACTTGATTGTACTTCATGGTTCCGTATTATATTTAAGCTGATGATACTTTACTACACCAGTTAAATTTAAACTTCTGTGGGTTCCCCCCGAAATTAGTACTTTTACACACCACTCTGTCAAACCACACTATTCACATCATCAGCACAGAGGCACCAGCATGATTAAACGGTGAAGGCCATTTTCCCTTCTTTCATAATAATGTCACCCTCATAACTATGGCTTCTGGCAGCAGCAGCCACAAAACACAGCCGTAACGATGCCTAGGAGAAAACCTAACATTTTTCAGACCGAAAAACTCCATTTATTTCCTTGTTATTTTTCTCTCTCTCTCTGCTTCCTCCATCACTTCACCTGTCAAAAGCCAAGGAGGAGGGAAAACCAGAACAAAGGAGAGAGAAAAATGGATCAGGGAGAAATATTATTATTTGCAACAAATGGTCGTGTTTTGATCCAACGTTCAATTAGACCGAGGAATATATTTCCAGAAGTAAATAATCTGACCGCCGCAAACATCTTTTGCAAAACCACTTCTTCTCCTCCTTTTTCTTCATTCGCTGCATTGGCTCTCTTCAGAGTCTCAAGTGGATTTCTTTGCAGAGATATAGAGCAGCCTCAATCCCCCCAGAAGCTCTTCCCAATGTGTGAGTAAATGAATAAAGAAGGGAATATATTGAGATGAGAACATACATGAACCAATACTTGAGTTGATGTGACTGTTATCCTGCATTTTGTCAAAGTATTTCCTAAAGTCACGTAGTTTGTAGATATTTAGTATTAGCATGTATTTTTAGATGAATAATTTTAAAGAGACCTTGTATTCACGTATGATTTGGAGTGGACTCATCTCCTTCCCTCCTAAAACACACAAAGCTTCTTCTTCTGGTCACTCGGTCGAACCGCCAAATTGAGATGGATTTCGTGTGAAACTGGAGCAATATGCATTCAATGGGAGGGTGAAATTCGACACTAATGCGAACTGGGGACCTCAATAGCTGAACCCCATTTTAACCCCTTTTCGTTTTAAAATAATAATGGTGGGAAAATTGGTTCGATGGCGTGGAAGACAACGGCATTACGATCTTCTTCCTCAGCTTTCTTTCTCAAGTCTGGGATCTCTTCTCTCCCTCCATGCTAAGAGATTGGAGATTGAGCTACTTCTTCTTCTTCTTCTTTTTCTTTGTGGATTACCTTGCTTCTTCTTCCTTCTCATCAGGTGAAAGCCTATCATCATCTAGAGTTCAAAAAGAAGATTCTTTTTCCTCTTCCTGACTTTAGGGCAAATTTAGAAGAAAATGAGGGCGCCAAACCTTTATAAGAGAGAGCTTAGGAGTCTGATGTTAAGGGAATGCCGGGTTGGACATCACTTCTGCCCATTCATCATGTCTGATGTATTTTATTGCACACCCTTTAATGTGTCACTTTTATGCCTATAAATGGGACAAAGTACGGCTGACATAGACATCACATGAAAGAAAGAGGAGACTTGAGACGAGAAAAAGTTTTACATTCTCGCTAGAAGGAGACACATCAATTTGCCTTTGCTGCTGCGACTGCCACAAGTTGATACAAAACAGTGTACAGACAAACTAGGGTTGCCATTAAAGGCACGATGTGCATGTAGAGAGCAATGTAAACTCTGATGAAACACACTCTCTACATGATCTTGTCCTCTGTTCTCAATCTCTGTCTCTTGGCTCATTTCTCCCAAACCACAGTGGGTTCACACTAACCTAAAACAAACTATTGTCATGTACGAGGTGGAGTCAAAATCTACCCATACAAACAGGAAAAACTGTGTCCCTGTTCTTCATGGAACAAAGTTTATTAAATTAATTGTCTTTTTTAGAGGCAATTCCTACTGTTGAACATAGTTTATTGTGTAAATTCAACTCATAAAAGCATGCAGAGAGCTCAGAAAGTAGCAAAATTCAAGGGGGCGTTTTTGCTGCTTCTTTGAGGGATAACAGACATACTAGGTTGTATTCGACCTCATAAATTTTACTAAGGAAGCTTTCACTCATGCTTTAGGCATGTACCAAAGGACAGCCCGATCAAACATTGCATTTGGAGACAGGACCAATAAGAGTGAAACCCATGTTCTACTTTTTTCTTGAAAATTGCACTAGCAATTTAGAACAGCCATTTGCACCACGAATTTACTAAAGAAGTTTGAAATAAAATCAGTCTCCTATAGTAAAAATGTCTGAAATTTACGATGAAACTCTTAGATTTTACCTAATCTTATTGGAAACAATGTCTATCAGTGAGATTGTGGCGTAGTATTAAATTAATTGCTCACACCTACTATTCTGCTCACTGTACCGTTACTACAAAAGTGAAAAAATATGCAAAATATGCAAATGAAAGTAGAAAAATAGGCCTTTCAAATGAGGTATAGTGCGCCTCTGTATCTTATCTTAAACAGTCATGACAGCATCAAAGAGATGACAAACTTTTTAAAATTGCCTGGAAATTGAATGGCCTTTGGAACATGGTCCTATTAAAGCTTTGTCTGTGGCTTTTTGGTACCAGATAGAAGAGTCATGTATAAAATAACCTAACTAGATTATAAAGAGGGTATTGTATAGCAATTTAAAGTTTGGTAATACATCAACCGGTTCAAAAGTTATGGCCATTGTACGGATTGATTTCGACTTCACCTCGTATGATACTTGAATATGATCTGAGTACGATCCACTGTGGCATGCCAGTCTCTGTCGGCAGGCAGCGGTGTAATCTTTTTTCGTCCATCTCTGACAAACTTTTTGGAAAGACTCTTCTTCTTCTTCTTCTTCTTCTTCTTCTTCTTCTAGCTGGTGTCTCTTTTCTTCTCCCTGGAGATTCCATCTTATTCTCAGCCTGCTTCTACTTCACTCGTCAACTTGTATACATGCGTGTTTGTATAAGAAAAAGTATCATGTGTAACACACACTGAATATTCTATGGAGCCAGGCATTGGCACGTTACAATTATAAAGTTCAATTAAGGTTACGAACATTTGTCTCTATATAGTACGTTGAAGGAGGTGATAATAACCTTAAAATTTTGCAAGAGAGAATGTTTTAACCAAAAATATTTTACTTTAATCTAAAACACAGTGCTGCAGCTTGTAATGAGTGTTATAATGAGTCTCCCATCGGCCTTGTAAAATAAAAGCCACATTTTATGATGTTACAGCTCCCTAGAGCTCCTGTTAATGGCGAGTGTTAATATCAGTACTACCAACTTGTACAACTTGAGATTTTCATCAAACGGTGTAAATCTAGGAAAAAAGATCTTCTTTCCAGAGTGGAGAAGGTTTTTTCTTCTTCACTCGATCTCTTCAACACTTGCTGTGATAAAAAGTGGATGATGTAAAGAAAGAAGAAAAGCTCGTTAGAAGACGGCTATTGAGTTTTTTTTTCTATTTTCATTTTCCTACAGAGTACTCAGCACGAGATCGACGCATGAGGTTCAGCCTGAGCCTAGCTCTCCAAGCTCGAGTAGCATTGCCAGGGATACAAGCTTGTTACTTATGAACAAATTATGTAGACTGCATGTGTACACCATGAGGTTGGGCATGTACAAATTCATTTAAAGTTAATGTAATGCAAAGTAGGTAAATATACGTGGCCCTCGTATCATATGAACAAAATAAAAATGCCCAACTAAACAATAACTGTTTCACTTGCCAGAGAAACTGTTCTCCCTAGTGGAGGCAGGGTTGGTTCGAATCGGGATTTTGGAGAAAAAACCGTTTTTAAAAAAACGAAAATCCCGCGTTATTTCATGTTTTATTGCATTTTTATTACTAAGTTCAGCTCATTAAACCCGAAAAAACCGTTTTAAGTCCGGAATAAAACCCGCTTCGGGTTTTATTCCGGACCAACCCTGAGTGGAGGCACCACGTCCTTCATCACCACGCCGACATCCTCATCATTTTGCGACTGCATCCAAGGAATAATATCATCAAGATGTGTATTTATGGAATATGGAGACAAGAGATAATGCGCAGATATCCTGGGGGCTCAGCAGCGCTCTAAGCTGTCAACTGGATGTTATGACAACCAAGCCACAAATTACTTCACTTTGTTCCCCATTCAAGCGGTAAAACCTTCTTTCTATCCTAGGGCATTATTAGTAGTGTTGTTATTGCTGCTAGGATGAGCAAGCATAAAAAGCCGTGTTATTGTTGTTGTCAGAGTCTTGCTTTTCAAACCGTGAAGTAAATTGCTTTTACTTTCTTCTTCTCCCATTGCATTGCCCACGGAAATGGCCTTCAAAGCCGCTTGCTCTCTTTAGTTTATTCGATTTCTAAGCACATTGGAGAGAGAGAGATTATATATATGTACGTACGTTCTAGAAGCACACATGCTGCATAGACAGCTCCTCACAGCAAGGCTCTGGAAGCAGTAACTGCACATTGGACCTGAGTCCAAGTGTGCATTATATAAAATTTAACTCCCTCGACCCTCTCTTACTTATTCGCTCTTAGTTTTAGTGCCCTAAATAATTAATATATTTTATATGAGTCCACTGTGTATGATGGTCTTCCTTCTTCTTTCTCCCTCCGCTATAAGGCGTCGTCGCATTGCTGCTGCTGCCGTAATAACGCCTCGTATTCTCCTTATAGTGCTTGTCGATCTTAGACGAGAGAGAGAGAGAGAAAGAAATGGAGGGAGAAAGAGAAAGAGGAGAAATCGAGTCTTCGTTTCTTTGGCAACGCCAAGACGACATCGACAGAAACTAACATATGATGATGATTATTAAATAAGCTCATATTCGTATATTATGTATAATATTTTGCCTGACAACTAATCGGATTCAGAGTTATTTGCATATTTTCTAAATTTGGTAGGAAATATTATGTGGGTTCATTTACAAGGGTTTGAAGATAATGACAAACACGGTTCAGTAATTAGTGCAAAGAGAGCAACATTCCTAGATCATTAGTCACAAGAAAATTATCTGGAGCATATTTTCTCCTCGGTGACCTATTTGCTCCCTAAAACCACAAGTAACAAGGCCGATAATGCATTGTCTCCTATTTTAAACGTGACCTCGGGCAAAATAATATTTATCTTTGGCCTTCATATGGTAGCTACAAGAAGAACGAGTCTCTTAAAATATGGATAATTACTGAGGTTGCAGTCTGTAAAACAAATAACAGATACTGTTTTCTCTACCTGTCCCTGGATGGCGCCACTATTTTAAGCAAAAACCCCGACTTGTCTTTTTCTGACTTGATGAGAGACGAATCGGAGTAAGAAAGTAATGATCCCATCAGCCGGGGAAAGTGGAAAAGGGAGGAGGAGGAGGATGCCTATTTTAGGGAAACAGAGGTATTCAAGAATGGAGCCATTTTTTACATAATTAGCTGTCTAAAAAAGTATATATTTTAAAGACATCGTAAAACGCAAAATAATTTGCATAGTCCATAACACAGTATATAAAACCATGGTGTATTCTAGAAAAGTGAAATGTTCGTCGTTGTGCCTTTCGATGCCTCGCTTTTCCCCGTTTCGGTCTGCTGACGACTCTCGTCGAGTTTTACATATTCTCTTAAGAGAACCAACTTTTAAAAGCACTCGAGATGTTATGAGACCATTTTAAAGGGCTGAAATGAAAACTCCCTGGCGAGCAATAAAATAACTGCTTAAAACTTCTCTGTAAGATTTATCTCTTTTTTATTAATTCCTTTGAAAAATGCATCACAGCTGTGACGGGAGAAGAAGCGTTCAAAGACAACTTTCTTCATTTCACTTTTATGACACTTTTATTCTCTTTCTGGCGTAAAACTCCTTTCTTTTCTTCTCCTGATTTTGGTCGTCATTAATATGATTTTCTTTTAAGAGATATAGATGATATTAATATTGAATGCACTAGACAGCTACAAAAATATATTGAAGAACATTCTCGATAATATTTCAGCAACGTGTTCGGTGCATGCTGCAAATTAAAAAGATAGTTTGTTCTTTCTTTTGCTACCAAATTCAGCAATTAAAAATATGCCAGTAATATTAAAATATAAGCTACCAAATATCGTATCTTATATTAGTTGAGGTTTTAAATTATTCAACAAAGGTGTATTTGTTCTATAGAATTCTGTTAATATAAAGATGTTCGTAATGGCTTTTATTATAGAGAGTATTTTTATCTCCTCCCGCCCGTATTCGTCTTCAGCCCCTTTATGATCTGATCCTTGCTCCTGATCTCGTTCTTGAGGTCCCTGATGATGGCGTCCTTGGGGTCCTTCTCGATGTTGACCACGGGCCGGTTGTTGATGTGCTTGGTGTTGTGCGCGTACTTGAGCGTGCTCAGCGTCTCCTCAAAGTTGCCGTCGGAGGGCGAGAGGCAGGCGATCATCATGGTGCGGGCGTTGCCTCCAAGGGAGTCCTGGAAATATTAGTCATTAAAGCGGAATCATAATTATATGACGATTTGGAGATGATTTAACCTGCGCCTATCATATAACCTTTGATATCATTCTTGATACAGACGCATTACTGGAGATTCCACACAACGGCATCCACTAATGGAAGAATGCGAAAAGTTAAAGCCTCCTCCTCTCCACTCGTTTGTCCAATTTGTCTTGCTATGCGGCAGCAAAGGGAAAAAGCTTTTCGATGTAAGAACTCCTCCGCCGCCGCGCGGACTCGTTTAAAGTTTAAGGTCCTCCAATACCATTTACGTGAGGAGAAGGCGCCCATACATTAGAATGGACACATTTGGAGGGAGCGACGCCCAATTGGATGCCATATTTCTCCACCGGTTAATAATAGATGGCCTTATTTCAACTTGAGAAGAAGAGTTTTTGTGTGTGCCATGCCGCCAATCTCGATTTCGGTGCCAAAATAGACTTGAAGTTGGGAAAAAGAAAAGGAAATTCTTGGCAGTTTTCCGAGAAGAGAGAAAGGTCGAAGGACCGAAAGGAAAAGAAAGATTCCTATTAGAATCGGGATTTTCCATTTCTTTCCTTTTTAGAGCTGCAGTGTGAGTAAGAGTCGAATCCGGCTTGGAATACCAAACTAGGCAACCAACCGACCTTACATTTTGGCGTACGTGACGCACGTGGCATATTAAGACATGGCTACTACCAGCCAAAGAGCTCAGATTACGCGTAATGAGCGTTATATGTCAGTGTCACATTGTTAATAAGGCATCATAACATTAAGCTATAATGTAACTCCTACCTGCAGAATCCTTGTGAGTTTTGACTCTCTGTATGGAATATGCGTGGTCTTCTCTGAGCTGAGCGCCTGGATCACCTTCCCCAGCGTGGACAGCGAAAGGTTGATGCTCTTGCTCTCCGTGAAGGCAAGACCTTCATCGGAGCTAATGCCTAGAAAGTGGAGAAGTGAGAATTAATTAGGGATAAAGGCATTAGGACTAGCTGTTAAGTCAGTTACCCGTCTTTCCATGGCGTTCACTGCCAGCCAGATCGACCATGTTCAGCTTGCCGGTGGTCTCTTGCACTCCAGAGTTGTCTCGGTACTGGACAGTCACCTATTAGATAGAAAGCAGCATTGTAATTGAAAAGTAATTGGTAATGAATACAACTGCAATCTCACCTGCATGGTAAATATGGAGTGCGATCGAGAGCTGTGTTCATTCATGTACGTGGCTGAGGTCGCCCTGGATGCGATTCCCGACCTCAGCAGCTTGGCGCACTCGCCGATCGTCTCGCAGTGGTGGATGGACAGACCGGAGACGTCGCCCTTGTTGCCCTTGATCTCGAGCTTCACAGATTGGTCGTCAGAGAGGAGATCTCTGCAATAACGGCAATTACACTAAGAGTTGTACAAGTTCCTTCACCTTACGTACCTGATTTCCTCATTGTAAATCTCGACGTAGCTGATGGCGATGTCGAACTCTGTGTCCCGGTCCTCTTTGTTCTCCTTCTCCTCGAAGATGTGCACGATGGCCCTGGGGATGATGCCGATGTGGTCGGGGTCCTCTTGCATGGAGAACGACTTGCCGGAGCCGGTCTGGCCGTAGGCCAAGACGGTGGCATTGTAGCCTTCTAACACGCCCTGGAACACAGAAATGTATGATTTAATGGGCTATAATAGCATTGGGATGGCAATGATTTTTATAGTGTAATTACTAAATGATGTTCTGCTTTAAAGTCTCCGTACAGCTATGTTACTTATGGCTAAAACACCATTCTATAAATTTCCATTGATGGTTTAATTGCTTCCATGTACCACTCAAAGCCAGTGTATAGAGAGGACAGACATAGGCATGTTAATGGCTTAATGATATGCCTTTTGAGAGGCAAGGCTGCGTGAAACTATTTTGTCGCCGGCTTGTTTGAAAGAGAGGTTAACAGAAAGAGTGGGAGAAAAATGCAAATAAGCTGAATAAATTAAGTCCTTTCTTCTTCCTTTTATAGGGCTAATGTTGGCATTCAAACCCATGTCTTATACCAGCTGAGACTAGTAGGATATGAATGTCTAAAAATGGCTCCTCCTTTTGTGTCGGCAGCGGGAAAATGTTGCTCCCAACAAAAGTAAACAAAAATGTTTGCTTGGCCTTTGTCGACTGAGGACCTCCAAACTTTTGTTATCCTGCTACTTTGCCAGGAATAATATTTGACGGTTGCAACACAATACCGAGGTAGATAGTAGTTTAGAAATGATGCTTTAAACCCTGAGATCGGCTTCTTAAATGGTCTATGATATTTCTAAGGAGCTTTATAAGAGCATTTTTAGAAGTTCTTATGTTGCTGGATAGTCGTCTACCTGCTAACTGTTCCCTAGTTAAAAGAATATTTAGCTAACCGGTCTCGAGTAAAAGTATTCGTGTTAGGCCGTTATGGAGCACCAGGAAAAGTTTCCTGCTTAATCATGTCTTATGGCGTCCATTTCATTCCTTTCCTCTTCTAACCATAGAGAGCATCTGGCAGAAGGCGAAATATTATTGCTGCGACTCCCTCGAGCTCTGTCTTTGTTATTTCTTTCCAGAGTGCGAAATGAGCTTTCAGGGATGCCACTGCAACGGAATAACTCATGGAAGTAGTTGTCGCAACTGGCATCCCTTCCAAAGTCCATGAAGTTTTATGATAAACGACTCTGCACGAAGGAAGAAGAAGAAGAAGGTCTTCTTCCTTGTTTAAAGAGAAGCAATACGATATTGTGTTATTTCTTCAGAGGGAAGGAGAAGGAAAGTGTAATGAGCGTATTTTCCTTGTGGGAGGGTAATCGCTTTCTGAAGACGAATGTGCTCAGTGGTCTTCTTATCCCATTAGCATGCTTTAACTCACAATGATAAAGGCCGCCGGTCTCATTTGACCGTCATAAAGGGTTAAAGGCCTTCTTCGTTGTCGTCGTCCACCATCCGTGAGAGAAAATAGATGGGTTTTGGGAGGAGAGGGAAACTCTCACATGGGGTCAGTTAGGAAGGGTTTTTCAGCCTTATTCGATCTTCGTCTCCGCTTTCTCCATTTGGGACGCCGCGTTTTGGTCCGTTTCAGATAAGAGCTTGAATAAGAGCTTCAAGATGGGAGCAGAAAAATGTGCGACTTCTTTCTCTGTGTTGTGGAATGAATGGAAAGAGGATGCGAATGTAAGCACGAAAGGCCAAAAAGGCCAATTTGGCCTTCTTATCGTGATAACACAGTTTCGTGCCAACAGAATTAGCACGGAACGCCTGTGAAATGCCAAATGTGTTTACTCGTAGTATTGTAGCCTACACATAGATCTGTATAGTAACCAAGCCTACAATTTGTGGGGTCCTGTTCTGTGAGCCTTAAGTTTTTTCTCTTAGTTTTAAAATTACAGTCTCTTCCATACATTTATGCATTAAATGTATTTTAATTACTTGAATGAGTGAATATGGGATCTCATTGTAGATCTCGGCTGTTGTCGTTGATGCTCCGTAGGCGCGATCGAACCCGAATGTGATCGACTTGTGAGGATTGCCGCCGTTCTGTTGCAGGGTTTTGGTCGACTTGGGCACGAGGATCGTGCACTCGTTCTCCTCCTCGTTCATGTAGATGATGTCCTGAGTAGAATGATTTATTAGGATTAAGAGCATAAATTAGCCCTCCTATTGTTATTATTACCTTCGCTCCCCTCCTCAACTCATTCATCATGAGCGGCCTCACCCTGACGACCACGTGAATCCTCTTCGCCGTGTCCTTCCGCCACATCTCGCGCTTCACCTTCAGCCGCTCGTCAGCCGTGTTGATCCGGGCGGAGATCATGGAAACCGTGTCCTCGGACAGCGGCGGCGGCGACGGCGCAGAGTCGGGACGGTGCCCGCCGCCGTGGCGCCCCTCGTAGTACGAGCGCGACGGGGACGGGGACGCGCCGCCGACGGACGACATGCGGTCGTATTGGTCCATCTCGAGGACGGGCCGCACGCGCATGCCGCCCATGCGGGCTGCCAGGGCTTCCTCGCGGCGCCGGGTTTCGGCCGCAGATGCAGAAGAGCCGTTGCCCATGGTGTTTAAATGGCACGGCAGATGTTTTATAAACTTTTAAACTAATCCAACAACTTTTCCCTGTATTCATTCCACTGTGAATCCCACTTATTGCGTGCTCTATAGCTGCAATAAAGGCCACCAGATATTGCAATAATATTACATCAGAGTAGAGAACAAAGACTTCTTTCTTAATCTTCTCTCGGAATCTGTAGCAGAATTAGAATCAGCTTCTCAATTTGCTCCACTTCCGAGCCAACTTTTCCACAATTTCCTTCTCCTTTTCACTCCTTTGTGCAACAATAATAATAATGCTATCTTATTCTCCTTTTTCTGTATCTAACGAGAAAATAACGTTTTTGTTGTCACAAGAGGAGAATAAATTGCAGCAATCTCACTTCATATTTTCATTTCTCTCTCTATCCCGAGGCTGCCACACAGAGCCGACTAGAGAATAAAAAGAACCTTCTTTCTTCTCGATTCTGTCTCTGTCAGGTACAAGGAAAGCTAATATTTAATTGGCACAATTGTGGGGTGTACGAGAAAGAGAAGAAGGCCTTTCTAC